>LR752114.1:0-92111 GCA_902729485.2 Mus minutoides | reverse complement strand
AAAAAGGAGGCTGTATTTGCCTTTTTTCACCAGGAAAGCAAGAGGCTCCCAAGACCCAACAGGGACGACATTAGCTGAAATACCGAACAATGGGGAGAGAGAACCTGTAGAGACCATATCCAGAGGTTAGGCAAGGCTCCATTTGAAGAATGGGACCATCCACTCTTCTCAAAATTTCAACCCAGAATTATTCTTGTCTAATGGAAATACAGGGACAAAGAGTGGAGCAGATACAACTACCAAACCCAGACACTATTGCATATGCCAGAAAGAATTTGCTGACAGGACCCTGATATAGCTGTCTCTTGTGAGGCTATGCCAGTGCCTGGCAAATACAGAAGTGGATGCTCACAGTCATCTATTGGATGGAACACAGGGCCCCTAATGAAGGAGCTAGAAAAAGTACTCAAGGAGCTTAAGGGGTGTGCAACCCTATAAGATGAACAACAATATGAACTAACCAGTACCCCCCAGAGCTGTGTCTCTAGTAGTATATGTAGCAGAGGATGGCCTTGGTCTTGTGAAGATCATATGCCCCAGTACAGGGGAATGCAAAGGCCAGGAAGCGGGAGTGGGTGGGTTGGGGAGCAGGGTGGGGGAGGGTATAGGGGATTTTCAGGATAGCATTTGAAATGTAAATGAAGAAAATATCTTTAAAAAAAAGGGTGGAGCAGAGACTGAAGTAAAGGCCACCCAGAGAGACTGACCAACATGGGGATCCATCCCATATGCAGCCACCAAACCCAGACATTATTGCTGACGCCAAGAAGTGCTTGCTGACAGGAGCCTGTTATGAAAGTCTCCTGAGAGGCTCTGCCAGTGCCTGACAAAGCACTCTGTCAGGTATGGATGCTTGCAGTCAACCATTAGGGTGAGCAAAGGGATCCCAGTGGAGGAGTTAGGGGAATGAGTAAAGGAGCTGAAGGGGTTTACAACCCCATAGGAAGAACAACACCATCAACTAACCAGAACCCCTAGAGCTCCCAAGAACTAAACTACCAACCAAAAAATACACATGTAGAGCTTCAGGGCTCCAGCTGCATATGTAGCAGAGGATGGACTTGTCTGGCACCAATGGGAGAGGAGGCCCTTTGTCCTGTGAAGTCTTGATGTCCCAGCATAGGCAGCATAGGGGAATGGTAGGGCAATGGGGCAGGAGTGCGTGGGTGGAAGAGTACCCTTGTAGAGGCAGGGGGAGAGGAGTTGGGAAGAGAGATTTCAGAGTATAAACTGGCAAGGGTGATAACATTTGAAATGTAAATAAACAAAATAACATATTTATATGTGTGTGTGTGTGTGTGTGTACACACACACATACATATGTATAGTTCTATTTCAACACTGCTGGGCAGGTTAAGCAATCACATGATGCTGGACATGAGGGGTGCTTTCAATGCTGTAGGAGAAGAAAGTGTAGGATAGTCACTAGGATTAGAACTCCAAATTCCAAGGGGCAGAATAAGAACAAGAATGGACAGCCACAGTTAGCAATGAATAGAAGTAAACAGACTTGACATGGACTATTGAAATAAATGTAGGATTTTGGATGAAATTTGATAAATATAGGCCTGCTGGGTAATCCTTCTTGAAGAATTAAGGTTTCATATGTCCCTCACAAAACTCTAATATTTGTGTGTATAAAATTAAAAATCAGGAGAATTGACATCTCTGTAATTTGAACTGTTCTGTCTGTAAATACACACTCAATTAGTCTAGGCTATTTCTGTGTGCTTTAATAACTTATACTTCAGTGTTTCCTCAGGTTTATTGCGGGAGTCAGGATAATATTAAGGTTGCTTCATTTTTTTTTACAGGGTAGGCATTTTCAATTACATTTTTATTTGATTATAATTGGTATGCTCACACTTTCATAATCTGTGTTTTGACCTTGCATCCTTACATCCTGTGCAATCTATTAGTGAGAAATCCCATTAATCACTGAAGTCACTAGCATGTACAACTTTGTTTCTACCACACTTATGCAGTTAGGTTTGTAACTCAAGGAAAAGTAAGATGATACTTATATTCTAAATACACTTTCAAAATCATGTACAAATCACATGAAGTACTTTCTTCCTGTATCTGTTTTTATGATCATATGAATTTGCTTTTCACTCAGTTGTCAGTATAATATTCGACAGTGTTTTTCTGTTTTTGATTCTACACTCCTGAGAAAATCAGAAATAATTTATATAAAGTTTGTATTTAACTTTTCATTTATATATTATTAAGTTGTGTGTCCATATTTGTCACTGGTTTAATTAAAAAAAATTTATATCTTGAATTATAACTAATTTTTTGTTTCTAATAATTTTGTGTCTGGTATATTTACTGGTTTTAGTAGAATTTTTTTCATTTTGCTTTTACAGCCAACAGGGGAGGGTCCTATTGTTTCTTTCTTTTGATTCTTTGTTATTTCAAATACCTGGTTCTGAGTTTCACTTGTAACTTTAATGTTCCGAAAGTTTTTTTTTTTCTTGTTCTAGGTTTTTCTTTGAAATTCTAGTGCTTTCATTAGATCTTTTCTCAAAAGTTATTTCCTTTTAAAATATTCTTTTGTATAATTAATACATTTTGTTTTTTAAGGGTGAACTTCAGTTTTCATATTTATATATTTTTCTTATTTTTACTGGGTTTCATGTTTTATAAGCTGGCCTTGAGCAAAGGGTGACTATGGACTTCTGTTCTCCTGCCTCCATGGCCCTATCTCCAACATAAACCAACCCTCTTGCTTTAGGCAGTCCTGGAAACAGAGCCCAGGGCTTTGTGTATACTATGCAAGCTTCTCACAAGCCAGCTGCATCCTTAGTCCTATTGTTCCATCCTTAAAATATTGTTGGCTAGTCTCCTTCAGCTTTGCTTTCTAATACTTTGTTCTTTTTATTTTTTATTAGATATTTTCTTGATTTACATTTCAAACGTTATCTTCTTTCCTAGTTTTCCCTCTGAAAATCCCCTATTCCTTCCCTCCTCCCCCTGCTCCCCAACCCACCCACTCCCATTCCTGGTCCTGGCATTCCCCTATATTGGGGCATAGAACCTTCACAGGACCTCTCCTCCCATTGATGACCAACTAGGCCATCTTCTGCTACATACTTAGGTAGAGCCACAAGTTCCATTCTTTGATTGGTGGTATAGTTCCAAGGAGCTCTGGGGATACTGGTTAGTTCATATTGCTGTTCCTCCTATGGGGCTTCAGTCCTCTTCAGCTCCCTGGGTATTTCTTTGGCTCCTTCATTGGGGACCTTGTGCTCTGTCCAATGGATGACTGTGAGTATCCACTTCTGTATTTGCTGAGCACTGGCAGAGCCTCTCAGGAGAACTGAGTTTCAGCACCAGATGAATGAAAAACTAATTTTAAAAATGGAAAGACCTGACTGCTCCCAGGTATGATAGAACATGAAGTTTATTGCAGCTATATGGGAGAGCATAGCTAGAGGCAGGGACATCTGGGAGAGTTCAGAGTTGACATGATTGTAGCTATGTGAGGACAGGGTAGAAGGTAAGGAGTGTGGGCATGTGTAGTAGCCAGAAGGTCCAAAGGAAAGCATGGTAACAAAAATCGTTGGATTATATAGGGAAGGGCAGCTGGGCTAAGGGACACCCAGCCCCTGGGCTAGGGAAGTTCAGGGTAGGAGGAGGGGTGGGACATGCCAACCATACTCTGTAATAAGTAAGAACTAAAGGATGTTGGGAAATCTGGTGGCCATGTGTAAGGATAACTTCTTATGCATTGTGTAAAAGCATTTACCTGTCAATATTGAGATAAATGGCCAATGAGCTAAGGCAGGAAATAGACATCTGGGAAAGAATCAAGAATGAGAGATTCACCCTGAATTTTGAGGAGTTGGATATGTGAAACTGAGGGGAGCTAACCAGTCATGTGACACACATAGAATAGAATATATAGGTTACATAAATTATGAGCTAGTTGGGGAATGAGGCAAAACTTAGGGCCTAGGCATTTCTTCATAAATAATTAAGATTCAGAGCTGTTATTCTGGGAACAAAAGGCTGGGTAGAAAAGCTCCCTACTACAACCAGGTCCACTTTGATACATTAAGTATGCACCTCAGCCAATTGTCCTGGGGTTGGAAATCTAACAGTGTTGAGATGTCTGCCTTCTGTCTGATGTTCACATGTAATGTTATTTTCCCTAGAATTCCATTTAAAGCTAGGTCTTATAATTAGGCATGCCTCAAAGCTTCTTCACACAGTTATAATGAAGAACAGTGAAATTCTGGTGACTAATTCTTCAGGTCTCTTCAGTTGATATGTGATTCCACAGAGTGGCTGCGTTCATTGCCTTCTGAAGCCTGCTGCTCCCTAGAAACAGTAACCACAGAAATAGCCTGAAGAAACATGCTGGTAAACATTTTTCAGGAAAGGGTGTTGGCCAAAGATGACTCCTTTCCTGTGTGTATCTGCCAGTATTAGTGCCTAACTCACCTCACCTGGAACATTTGTGTCTGTATGTGTCTCTCTGTGGGTGTGCCTGTGTGGGTGTGTACATGTGTATGTGTGTATGTTTGTGTGTGTGGTGTGGTATGTATGGTGTGGCATGATATGTGTGGGTACACAATATGGTGTGGTATATTTATGTATATGTATGTGGTTTATGTATGGATTTGGTATGTGTATATGTATAGTATTATGTGTGCCTGTGTGGTATGTGTTATGTCTGTGTTATGTGTATATGTTTGTGGGGGTGCTGTGTGTTGTGTGGGTTTGTGTATGTGTTTCTGTGTGTTTGTGTGGGGTGGGGGTGTGGGGGGATGTTTCCCTTGCTCTGACTAGATGAAGCTAGTGGTTATTTCCTGTTCTTAGATGACCAAATGACCGTTTTCAGATATATTTATGGAATGTAGAGAGCCGCACCCGAGCTGGTTCTGCCCGCCATTCCAAGTTGGCACCGACATCCTGTCACCACCCCCAGCCTGGGACAAGCAAACAAGTTCAGTGCGCATGCGCTTGTGACAAAGCCACGTAAGTCACCACCCATCCCGGGGCATAACTTGAGGTAATGAGCAGTCAGCCAATCCTGACGACACACGTCACACTGAGGTGTATTTAAGCAGGACCCATCTTGGGCTCACCCTCTTTCTCCGCATGACGTAATAAAGGTATGCTTGCAGAAGGATTCTGGTGGCCATGTCCGTTCTTGCTGGTGAGGCGGTAATATGGCCACTTACAATGGAACATATTGAATATCTTTTCTCTTTTATTTTGCTTTTGCTCCTTTTTGCTCCTTTCCCTTTGCCTTTATATGTTTCATTCCCATGTGTCTGTCTGGGTAACAAGGAGCACGTCAAAGCAGAAACTTCGTGTGCTCTGTTGACTTACATGCTTTTATCCTGACAACATTTTGAGATTTCTTTTTTGTATTTGATAGGAAGAAACATCTAGCCCACACATCTTCTGTCTGAATAAATCAAGATCCTCTATTTTACAGGATAATTCAGTTCATCCTGTGTGACCTCTGGATGGAACTGGCTGTAGAGCTGGACCTGCTGCTGGGATCCTTCTGTCTTCCTCCATCCCTCCCTCCCTGTAGCCTCACTCTTTCTCTTAGACAGGATCTCACTGCGCAGCTTACAGAGCTCACCTGCCTCTGCCTGGCAAATGCTGAGGAAAAGGCCACACCACCACACTAGCTCCTTCTTTTATTTTATTTTTAACCCTTTGGGATTCAAGTAATAATGAAAGGTCTAGCTACACACCAACACAGTCCACACTCTTCTAGTTGTTGGATCATCTTTCAATCATCTTGTGGACTTGTTTGAGCCATCAAAGCATCTGAGAATATACATTCTTCATTCAGACACAGACCCTCACTCTTGACATTAGTAATTTCTGAAATTCTTTTCTTCATAAATATTTCTCCTCCCAGTTTTGTTTCTCAGGCTCTGGTGTGTTTAGAATGCAAACAAAATATCTGTAGCAGGGACGGGCCAGGACTAATGGCTACTTTGGGATTCTGCAACAAATATTTAGAACAGTAAGTGGTCTTGAATGACCACCAAGTCTAACTTGCTCTTAACTTCCTCATCATGAAAATTAAAAAAAAAAGGGGGGGGGGATTTTCAGTCCTTTAAGATTCACAGAGGAACCTGGCTGTATCTTCTGACTATTTCCAGGTAGTTTGAAAAGTTTTAAAAATCACTGGTGAAAAGAACATACATGGGCTGGACCTAGGCCTCCCACACATATGTAGCAGATGTGCAGCTTAGTCTTCATGTGGGTTCTGAACAACTGGAGCTGGGACTAACCCAAAAGTTGTGGCCTGCACATGGAATAAGTTCTTCTAGGTGGGCTGTTTTCTCTGGCCTCAGTGGGAGAAGAACTACCTGGCCTTACAGATACTTGAAGTGCCAGGGTTGGACTGGGGGGTGGAGGTGGGGAAACCTAGGGGGCCCCACCTCCTCAGAGGAGAAGGCATGGGGAGTATGGGGGAAAGATTATGGGAAAAGGTGACAGGGAGAGGGACAGGGAGAGAGACATAAGGTGAATAAGTAAAAATAATAAAATAAATTAAAAAGAATCATTGGTGAGTTGAAAAAATACTAATTACCTGGGAAAGTGGTGCTTTCTGAGTTGATGTCACAAATATGAGGAGGAAGAGGAAGAAGAAGAAGAATTGTCAGCATACCTTTTTTTCCTGAGAGATACTTGAGAAAGTAAGGAACTTGCTGACTAGTACACACATGCTGTTTGTTAGTCTAACAAGTATTTTCTTAATAAGCCAGACTCTCCTGTTATTTAAAGTATTCCCTTAATTCATTTAGGTAGCTAGAGTAGCAAGCCCTGGAGTATCAAATTTGCCTTTTTATTACTCTGATGTCTTAGATGCTGTGCCTTAAAAAGCATAGTTCAGGCAGTTGTGAAAATCTGGCTCAATTTAATGTCCAATTTTAGGTACCAGGGGACTTTGTGATACTTCCTTTCTCCCTAGAGAGTTACATTAATTGCAGCAGGAACACTCAAGTGGTGGCATACTTAACGTTATTTATCTCTTGCTTTTCACACGAAGGACACATTTAGCTAGTGGGAGCATGCTGGCCAATGATTTTGGTTCTACGGAAATTAAGCATTATTCTCAGTCCTTCAAATTTCTTACTGAGATTCTCTGTAGCCATAATGAGCTATTCACTTTCTCAAAGGAACACTAAGTATTAATAACAAATATTCATGCTGTCCAAAAGGACTAAACTTTTTCTATTTTTAGAAATCCTAATTTTACAGATTTAATGAGTGAAACATACCTTTACTTACTTTATTCTTCCATATTTTTGCTGTAGGCATTGTTGTTAGCATTGATATGTTTGTAAACCAAGGTAATCTTATAACATTGGCCTGAATGCTATTTTCTGGCCCTCTGAATTTATTTATTTATTTATTTATTTATTTATTTATTTATTTATTTATTTCAGTATAAAATGCTCACACTTGGTGTAGCTCAGGTTAAAAGTCTGACCTATTACACTTATCACAATGATGTGCAGATGTACATTCTTCTCTATATTACCTGGCATTATTTTTTTGTTTTCAAAGTTTGATATCAGGGGAGGGCTAGTTCTTTGAAAGTCTGTATAGTCTTTACTTGCTTACTCCAAAGACAAAAGTTATGAGTGTTTATGTGTGTGTGGGGGGAGTATACATATCTGTTTGTGTGTGTATTCTATATATTCTGTATATATAGTAACTGAAAGGGATTAGCAAATATTAAACATTAAGGTTCAAATAGAATTAGACATATATCTATCTGTACTCTCATCCAAGGAGAAAAGATGGATGTTATTTGCATTTTTCTTACCTTCATCCCTGGAAGCAGCCATTTCGTGTTTACATGCCATATATCAGTATTCATTGTACAAACCAGTTCTTCCTGTTTCCATATTATATCTGCTGGGGACAGCATACAATGACAGGGACTGCATGTAGTAGGCATCTGGGACCATGAGAAATAGTAGACACATTCCTTCAGGGGACCAGCCATCTTAAATAAGGGACTGCCTGCAGTAGGTCTTTGTAAAAAACACTTGTTCCCATTTCTCCTAACCTTAGCACTAGACAACAGCTGTGTAGATTTCATTTGTGCCTTACTGCTTTTCAGTAGGTCTTGGTGTGCATAATTATTCTATTATATCTGACTTACTTCTTTCTCCTTCTGCTCTGGTGAATTCTGTGAAACTAGATGTTCCTTGATGTAATGATTATTAAACAATTAAAAGCTGAGGCATGGGGCACAGCACAGCACAGTCCTAATGGCCCAGGTGCATGCTGTGTGTTCTCATCTGGGAGACAATGTAATAACTGCACAATGGTAGTTCCAGATTAATTCTTGACTTGCAAAGAAAGTTTGAAGAAATTATTAGAAAATAAAATAGAGCAAACATTGGGACCCCAAGAAAGGAAAAAAAAAATTATTAAAGTTACCAAATAAGTTTTGTATAACATTTGAGAATGGTTCCTGGATAAGCAAGTATAGAGTATGTAAAACCTTATATTAGTAAAACTAAGTCATAACACTGGGACTCTTAGCAGAGTCATTGTGTGCAATGTGCAGAATCAGAAAGCTAGTGGAATTATTGAGTTAAGGGTTAACTTGACTCTTTCTGGCCACTGCCTGGCAGCTTTGCCATGTCATTTACCATTAGAGCTTCACAAGAAAAGCAAGTAGCTGGCCTCAGAGCTCTGTGCTCTGAAGTATAATAAGTTAAAATTTAAATAATGATAAGTTTGCAATTATTATTATTTTGGCTATAGGTCTGAAAATAGGGAAGCTTGAAACTTGGGAACAATTGTAATTCTTGATTTTTTTGTGGCACGTGGTTATTCTTTTGAATTTGATTTGGCAATGATTATACAATGTCTTTTTTTTTTACCTGCTTTTGGGGTATCAATAAAAGAGTGAGGCAAGAAAAAGGTGAGAGAGCATGAGAAGAGCATGTGAAGAGTGAATGAAGGGAGAATGTGTGTGAGAGTGAAAGAAGAGTGCATGTGGTGTGTATGAAGTGTGTGTGAGAGACAGTGAAAGGGGGAACACACAGAGGTGTGTGTGAGCATGAAAGTTCAAGAAAAGAAAAGCACACAGGAGAAAAGCAGAGAGCACGAGAGAATGCAGAGTGTGTGCAGCCTCAAGCTTCAAGCAAATGAGTGTGGGAGAAAGAGAGCAGAGAATGAGAGAGAAGAGAGGGAGAAACTTTAAATCTTGAAAAATTGCCTGTCAGCTTGTACCCAAAAAAGCAGTCTGCATCTATTTATTATGTGCCTTCCAGATATCCCTGCTTCCAATTGAGAACTTCAATCTTGTGTCGAGGCTGGATCTCGACAATTTTCCATGGTACAAATGTTAGCATATTAAGGGCTGATGTTGAAGCTCAATGGTAGAGTCCTTGCAGTGTATGTTTGAAGCTCTAAATTCAATCTTCAGTGTTGTTTTGAGAACAGAAAGGAAAAGGAAGTCACACATATTCAATGTGAACATCACGAATAATACATACCTGAAGTGTATACATTTTTGAATGTACAATAAATAGTTGCAATGGAAAAAAATACAAAAAGATAAGGGAAATTTTAGTTATGTTTTTACTTCCTAGAGACACCTACATCTATATTCTTCTTGTATAAATACTCTCTTTTATGAATCTCTTTGAACAAATACAATGTTCACTATGCTTTTATTGTTGATGCTATGTGTGTGTGTGTGTGTGTGTGTGTGTGTGTGTGTGTGTGTGTGAGACACTAAACACTGACCACTTGGATATGTCTTCCACTTAAAAATTTAAATGTTTGGATTTAATTTACAATGCAAAATGGTGCGTTTCCTGGGCAAGCTCAGCTAAGGCAAAGGTCTGCTCAGGATCTCCTTCTGGGAGCATAAATATATAATGGAGACATTGACCCTCAACTGTGTTGCCTGTATCTAAGCAGTCAGAAATGGTGACTACATGGAACCATTAGGACGGTTCAGATTTTATCACAGAAATACCCACTGACAATTAAAATTAATGAGAAGTGCTTTTGTTTCTTTGGCTTTCAAGAGTGAATTTTAATGACCGTAATGAACAGCATATAATTCATAATTCTAAAAATGGTATGATATCATCGAACAGTCTTCCTCTGGGAGTAAGCTCTCATTACAGTTAATCTTTTGATGATTCTCCCAACTATTTCTGGGCATCATTGCTAGCATGCTGTTGGGACTGAAATGCCTTTCCCTATTGAGATCTTTGAGTAACATACAAAATCAAGTCTCATTTTGTCTGAGTAAAAATAGTCTGCATTATAGTTTGACTGTTTATATCCCTCCAAAATAAGATATGTTTGAGTGGGACCTTTAGAAAACAATTGGGCCATCAGAGTAGGAATACTGGGCTTTGGATGCGAATTGATCCATTCTTATCTCCTTGTACAAAGCTTTAAGTCTAAGTGGATCAAAGAACTCCACATAAAACCAGAGACACTGAAATTTATAGAGGAGAAAGTGGGGAAAAGCCTTGATGGGCACAGGGGAAAAATTCCTAAACAGAACAGCAATGGCTTCTGCTGTAAGTTCAAGAATTGACAAATGGGACCTTATAAAATTGCAAAGATTCTGTAAGGCAAAAGACACTGTTAATAACACAAAAAGGCCACCAAAAAATTGGGAAAGGAATTTTACCTATCCTAAATCTGCTAGGGGACTAATATCCAATATATAAAAAGAGCTCAAGAAGCTGGACTCCAGAAATTCAAATAATCCGTTAAAAAATGGGGTACAGAGCTAAACAAAGAATTCTCAAGTGAGGAATACAGAATGGCTGAGAAACTCCTGAAAAAATGTTCAACATCCTTAATCATCAGGGAAATGCAAATCAAAACAACCTTGAGATTCCACCTCACTCCAGTAAGAATGGCTAAGATCAAAATCTCAGATGACAGCAGATGCTGGCAAGGATGCAGAGAAAGAGGAACACTCCTCCATTGCTGGTGGGATTGAAAGCTGGTACAACCTCTCTGGAAATCAGTCTGGAGGTTACTCAGAAAATTGGACATAGTACTACTGGAAGATCCAGCAATACCTCTCCTGAGCATATACCCAGGAGATGTTCCAACTGGTAATAAGAACACATGCTCCATTATGTTCATAGAAGCTTTATTTATAATAGCTAGAAGCTGGAAAGCACCCAGATGTCCCTCAACAGAGGAATGGATACAGAAAATGTGGTACATTTACACAATGGAGTACTATTCTGCAATTAAAAACAATGAATTTATGAAATTCTTGGGCAAATGCATGTATCTGGAGGATATCATCCTTAGTGAGGTAACCCAATCACAAAAGAAGTCATTGGATATGCACTCACTGATAAGTGGATATTTGCCCAGAAACTTAGAATACCCAAGACACAATTTGCAAAACACAAGAAAATCAAAAAGAACGAAGACCAATGTGTGGATATTTCATTCCTTCTTAGAATAAAGAACAAAACACCCATGAAAGGAGTTACAGAGACAAAGTTCGTAGCTAAGACGAAAGGATGAACCATCCAGAGACTGCCCCACCCGGGGATCCATCCCATAATCAGCCACCAAACCCAGACACTATTGCATATGCCAGCAAGAGTTGGCTGAAAGGACCCTGATATAGTTATCTTGAGTGAGCCTATGCCAGTGCCTGGCAAATACAGTAGGGGATGCTCATAGTCATCTATAGGATGGAACACAGGGCCCTCAGTGGAGGAGCTAGAGAAATTACCCAAAGAGCTGAGGGGGTCTACTATCCTTTAAGTGGAACAACAATATGAACTAACCAGTACCCCCAGAGCTCATGTCTCTTGATGCATATGTAGCAGAAGATGGCCTAGTCGGCCATCATTGGGAAGAGAGGCCCCTTGGTCTTACAAACTTTTTATGCCCCAATACAGGGGAACACCAGGGCCAAGAATTGGGAGTGGGTGGGTAGGGTAGCAGGGCAGGGGGAGGGTATAGGGAACTGTCGGGATAGCATTTGAAATGTAAATAAAGAAAATATCTAAAAAAAAAAAAAAAAAAAAAAAGGAAGTGCTTAAGAGAAGGAGTTCAATTCTCTTCACTTTAGCTATGTGAGGAGTTGGCCTCTGCTCTTAGATGTGACCATAGAACAATAATGTCATCTCTGCAGCACAGATAGCAATACTTGCCAAACACTAAACCCACTAGTATCTTGAACTTAGACTCTCTGGCTCTTGTACTTAGAAAGAGAGGGATTTCCATTACTTGTAAAATATAAAGTTGAAAGTACATTATTACAATAGGAAAATTTTCCATAACATTCTGTCCACTGAGTTTTATTGGTGTGCAGTATTGGAATAAATCATGAGCTATGGAATAGAAAACCATAGGCCATATGCAGTTCACAGCAATTGTCTATGATTGAATACACACATACACACACACACACACACACACACACACACACACAAACACACACACACACACTCACACACACACACTCACACACACAAATAGTTAGAAACATTTAAAATTGAGAGAATACACACAGAAATGTGGATTTCTTGCTTAACATAAGTTAAGAAATCAGGTGATGGTAGGATACTATTCCACATAAAAACAAATGGTTTAGACTCACTAGTGTGACCCATTAAATAAGAACTATGTTCTTCTGTGCCAATAACTTCTAAGTCACGTACATATGGTTGCTTCCACTCACTAACTTCTGTTCTCATTTGGATTTCTGAATCCCTTTTAATGAGTTGACTGATTCGTCTTTACCATGTAAGTTATTCATGAGCTAATAATAGTCTGACCACAGTAATCAAAAAATGTTTTTCTTTACTTAGATTTGTTTGCACAGTTCTCGTTTTCTTGCTGTAGTCTAAGCTGATACTCTCATTGTCTATTTCTATAGTTGACATTCGTCCTATTCAAAAACTGCAGACAAAGCACTGATAATTTCCTGAAGCATCATACGGCATTGCACTTCACTGAATTTATTCAGTGAGAGGTTTTTTTTCTCCTAAATCCCTTTTTATTCCTATCCAAACTTTTAATGTAACTTATTCATTAAAACACACTACACACACACAAACACACGCACACACATGCCATAAAACCAGTTTCCACACTACATTTATTGTGCAGTCTGTGCCTCCTCTAGTGGACTTACCTTGACTACTGTCTATTAAAATATTTATATCATTTATGAACTTATAGTTCATACATTGATTTGTAGCCTTTAAGTTCTTCCACCCCTAGAATGGTCCCAGAGGGCAAGGATTATATTATTTGGGGGCTTAATGTGTATACACTTGACTACATGCGCAGCCTCTAGAAGGAACTAAAACATTGATTAAATAAATGGCTAAGAAGGAAGACATTCTTTAAAGCTATCCCACCTTGGAGTCCTCTATCTGTTATACTCAGGTGGGATTTATTTGACAGTTTTCATAAAAAAAATCTTTGATGGCATTATGTCCCACCTTTTCCCTCTATTACTCTTTTCCTTTCTCTTCATTCATCCTGTAAACACCTGCCTGCACAGAAGTGCACATGCATACACATAATGCCAGTATGATTATAAAGCAGTGTAGAATGATACTTATTAATATCCACTATTTTGGAAAATTTCAGTAGCATAAAAATAGAGACATAGATTAGTAGCATTAACATTAGCCAATATTTTCCATGGTGTTTTATATGATGTCTATTGAATATATAAGTCTAATATATTAAATATGTAGAGATATGTCTAATAAATCTTATTTAAAATTTTTATTTTAATAACAAATAAAATATCAATAAATACAATAGAGATAGAATTGAAAGAAATTGAATTTTAAAATGATCAAAAATTAAGAATGGATTACACAGGTAGGGCATGTTCAGTAAAAGACATAGGAAATCTGAGTTAAACTGTGAAAGAAGTAATTGCAGGAAACATCTTTATGATTACAGTTTTACATCCACTTGAAAAAGTGGACTATGAATACCCTCATCTATATCCCCACTATAGAGATGCTAGTTTTTATGGGATTTATTTCAGCTGACAACTAATGCATGCATTTAAATGCAAAATCTGACACTCATGCTTTCCCTCAAATGATATTTTTGATTAGCAAATTATGTGAATATGGGTAACAGCATTCATTTATGAAATAATGTACCTATCACTTAGTAATGCAATTGAGAACATTTTTCACGTTATTTAGCTGCTTCCAACTCTATTGCATGTAACTATGACAAGAATAAAAATTGATTAGACAAAGAATGAAAAGTGGGAAAAAAAAAAAAAAAAAAGTGGGGAAAAGCATTTTCTGGCACGTTGCCCAACTTGTGGTAAAACAATGGAACTGTAGTGTTTTGTTTCCTACTGAGGAAATGGTTCATGCTCAAGTATCCTAGTCTCAAGTAAAAGTGTCCTCATAATTCTGCATCTATTTCTATCAAAAGATAAAATATGATCTGGGCCAGGAAAAAGTATACTACAAACAAGAAAAAATAAAATATATTACTGCAGCATATTGAGATAGTTTTAATTCTAAAACTCAAATATGGTAGGACTTGTAATGGAGGAAATTATACCTGTTTCTTACCTTGAAATTTCTTCATGTTGGGTCAATATTAATGTGAAAGTAGCTAAGACCACGATAGTAGCTAGACGTTTTAAGGCTTTTTTGGCATTATTTCTGCTGAATATGTTATACATAGTACTCAAACCCACCTGGATCTGGGGAATTTTCATTGTGTTTGACCAATGGCTACTCCCTGGCCTTGTCAGATTAAATAGCTTATCTAGGGTGGAAAATGAGTCATGGCCCATTCTCCATCTACTTCTTCATATTGTACTACCAACTTCTTTGTTCTCATTCTTATTATCGACTTAGCCCACAGCCCTGGTGCTTCTTTATGAACTGCTAAGGAGTCCCCATTCATTATCTTCCTATGTAGGTCATATGCACGTGCTTCTTCTGTGAGCCTTTGGGCTTCTGAAAACATTTTGCTGTCTGAGACTTTCTTTTGAATTCGCAGGAACTGATTTTGATATGAGTCTGTTCTAGCTTTTTAGGAGGCTCAGTGAGCAAATATCCATTTGGTGGCAATGGAGAGCGTCATCTTGTCAGGCCATCCATCACGTGTAAACTCAGAATGTATCCTCTGGTGCACTTGTTCACAGATGCTGACTGAGAAGCAGCTCATCTTAGAGTTCTGTGAAGACTAACTTGTCAAATCACAAGAGATATGTGCTACATTTGATTTTCTCGTATGTGGTATTGGGGATCAAACTTAGCAGTTTGAGCAGAAGGCTGCTAATTTCTCTTATGGCCTTTATCAAAAAAGAAAAAAAATAGTGAGCAGTGTGTAGTTAAAGGAACACGTGTCCAGTGAGTTGTGAGTTATACAGCCAGATGGTATTAGCTCCCCTCGGACTACTTCAAACTCACATTCATGCTTTCTTCATTAATTTCAATTTTTACCTAACATTTTCATAGGCATTAAATTTTACTACAAGGGGAAATATTAATTTTAAAGGAAAATAAGATTATTTTGGGCCATTATTCATTTTGCAAGAAAATGTAATCCTATACTTACAACAGAGTAAATGCAAAGTATAGCAAATGTGTTCACAACGCTTTGAGTCTCTCAGTCATTAGAAATGTTTAGTTCTGCTCACCAACTACTTTGTACTGAGATTGTGTTTCTCATCAATAGAGACAGAGTTCTATAGACTACCTTTCCTGGTGTCATATTTTGTATACAACATGAAGCTCGTTGCACAAAGCTTCCTTTCTCTTCCCCTTCGGTTGCTTTCCTGCTCTGAATCCCATACAATGCTAATATTGTGTTTGTGGCCATCTGGACTCCTTAGCAGCTTTATAAGGCAAATGACTAGATTATATCTTCAGGTTAGAATTTTAGTGTTTGAAATATAAAGTTATGGAACACATTTGCCCTAAATTAATACAACTCACTGTGGTGCCATGTTACAAAGGAAAAAATTTAAGGAACCACATTCAGTACCATAAAAATCTCTTTATGTTGAATAAAAGCAAGGAGAACCTAGCATAATGGATAAAATTATTAATTAATTCTTTCTCTTAAACAGCTCTTAGTTTGATTCATGGAATCCCAATGCAGTACTGAAGCAAATGTTATAGACACACTGTGGAAATCAGAAGGCAAACGAATTATATCATAGTTAGAATTTGTATATTCATTAGATCAACCTACTCTTTGCCTTAATTTTCATACTTAGAAGTGGAATTATTAGCATAGCACAGATGGCCAGCTCAAGGCAGCATGGCCTCTCCACACTCGGAGAGCAAACCTTTGTTTGTGCCACCCTAGCGGTTCATTTGCTTCTCTCTTCACTTGTCTTTGCTCCTGTCCTTCTGAGTCCACATGTGACCCTTCTCTGTTGGAAAATCATCTCAGGCAAACCTGTGTTCCCTTGTCTCAGTTAATTGATAGTATTTAATGACATAGTGTTTAATAGTTTGCTTTACTTCTTCATAGTGTAAGTGTACATTTTCAGATAGACTGTCAGCTTCTTGAAGACAGAGATCCCATCACATGAATCCCTGGGCACCAGGCAGAGCTTCCTTCTCAGAATTAATTCATCTACAGAACTGACACTTCCTGTGACTTTATTGTTCAATTGTCAAGGTTCTACAGATTAAAAACTACATGTTAAATCCACAGCCCCCTTGAGGGCCATATTAATATAGGACATCTGGGTCCTATTTAATTTCTGTCTCAGTGTTCTGAGTTGGCTGTGCTGTCAGTCAAGTGGTCTGACAGTCAGTTATATGGGCAGAGGTGCTTTTGCTTCTTGGGCACTGCATCTTCTCTTGTGACCTAAGAGGGACTAGAGGGAGACAGCATCATTTTCATCATCTAACTTCTATATCTGGAAAGAACTGCTTTGTAAATACTTCATTCTGAGGATGAAGAAGTACCCCTTCCCTTAATACATGAAAGAAAAAAGCTGAGTACTTTCCCTAGGGCAGCACCTTTCATTGAGATGCCATCTTGAGTTCCCCTCCCCGCCCTCCACCACATAGGCCCTCACACACATTCAGCACAGATGGGTGTTTGGAGGTCTTTTCAGAACTGGATCCCCAGCAGGTCTGAGTCCTGGGCGATCTAACTAAGTGTCCTAATGAACACGTTCTAGGTGCTCAGCTTTTTGTGGGAAACTCTAAGAAGGTGGGTGCAGTTCAGAGTAGTCGAGGAAAGAACAGACTATCACTAAGAGAAAGAAACACTGCCTCCATCATCAAATCTATAGGACATAATTATTTTATGTATTCAGATTACCATTGAAATGTAAAAGTATCTTTCAATCTCTTGAAGTAATTGTAGTCTCTGATGCTTGTCTCCATCTGCTAACCTAGGCCTAGTCCTGAAAGCTTCTAGTCTCCGTATAATATTATCTAGGTGTATAGTGTTTTTGGCCTCTAAGACTTGCTGCTGAGTAAGCTCACACTTTTTAGCTCTTTCTGAACTCTGCTTATCTGTTTGTCTCAAATTCCACTCTAAGCTGACTGATTCAATCTGGCTTCTCTGGGCTTCTCCTGAATTGCTCTGCTTGGACTCCTACTACCTTTGGCAATATGTTCTAATCTTCTGCTTCCTTCTCATTCTTTAGCTCTTTTTGACTTCACCCATGTTTAGCTTGTTTTCTCTCTACAACCTGTCTTTGTATAATTGTCCTGGTAAAACCACCTCTTGTCTTCTTTCTCTCTTTCTGTATCTATCCCTCCTATAACTTCCCTTTCCTCTGTCTTCTCCTGAGAAGTGGGCATATATTATTCTGTCAAATCTTTCTCTGATTCATCACTTTATCTATGACTCAATAGATAGTACTTTCAAACATGGCTATTTCCTTCTACAAACTAATTTTACTTTCAATTTTAGGGGGATTAAAGGTGTATTCTAAGGCTGAGCCACACCACAACTAGAAATAGGTCATTCCAGTAAACAACACACTCTTAGGTTTTATAGCATGATCAAATATCCTGCATCACTGAAGTGCTTTATAATTAAGTGATAGGCGAACTGAATAACAACAATAAACTTAATGTGAGGGGTCCAGAAAATGGAGTTCAGCCCACAAAATATGCTCTGAGAAAAACTAGGACCTGGATTCTCTTGCTTGTAGTCCCAGATTCTTTGCTTGCCAAGGATGGAGGATAATGAGTTCAAGGCACCTGGGAAAACAAATGAGATCTTGCCTAAAAATTAAAAGTGAAAAAATGAGACTATGGTTATAGCATAGTGGTAGAGTTTTGCTTTGTATTTATAAGGTCCTCGATACCCTTTCCCATCCAGATCCTCAAATAAGGAAAACACTAGTGTATGTGTGATTTGATTGGTCCACATAAAACTCTGGTTCTAATAGGGGCTGTGAGAGACAACCAGAGCACAGGGAAGAATTCACTAGATATGCAGCCCCACTTGAGGGTGGAGGTGGAAGGGAATCTGAAGTTACACATTCTCTATGTTGTCCTAAATGCTAAATCTATTTTAGAAAACCATGATATTTGTTTAGGCTCATCCTGACTTTCCTTGCCTGCTTGTAGTATGCTTTTAGATTATTACCAGATCTGCCTTATCTTGTGTTAAGTGGTTAGGCTTCCAGCTCTGGTAATTTGCAGTGATTTTTATAGTTACTCCTGGGAAACCAGGTACTTTGGGATTTAACTTGAGAAGCAATGTATTTGTGCCATGCCACCATAAAGAGATATTTGGGAGACACTATTGGTCATTTTTTCTTGTTGCCATAGCAAAATGCCTTATATAAGCATCTAAAGGGATGGAGAATTTAATTTAACTCAAGGTTTGGCAGAAAAAGCCTGGTAGTAGGAGGAAGAGGTGGCTATTCATGCCGGGTCTGAAGTTAGAAAGCAAGATAAGCCAGGTCTAAAATCTCAAGCTCCCCATCCAGATAACCCACTTTCACTTGAAGCCCAGTCAACTAACGTTTCCAGAACTTTCCAAAACAGTTATCTCAACTGGGACCAAATAAGATTCAAATTAAAACATGCAGCTAATTTATAAAGATAAAAGTTTGATTTCTGTTTATGGGTCGGAAGTTATAGTTCAAGATTAAATGACTCCACTTCATTGAGCTCCTGCTAAGGATGACACATCATACTGGGGGGGGGGGGGACGGAACAAACAACTCACTTTGGGAGCCAAGAAGTAAATAGGTCAAGGGACTATGGTCCTAGCCCTCCCCTACTGACTTACCGTTTTCATCTTAAAGACGCCTTCAGATTTTGCCTTCTAATAGTGCCTCCCCAGAAAAGAGGCCTTTTAATACATGGGTCCTTGGAGAGTACTGTCCATATTCATGCTGTGACAACTGTATTTGGGTGGCCCAAATCTATTTAGTTGCACTAGTCTGAGTGTCTGTCCCAGAATGAACCTTCAGTCCCTACATTACTGGAATGTGTCTCCGGCGCTCCAGACCACAATGCCCTACTCTGGGATAAAGGCAGACTCCAGGGTTTGCTTGAAACTCAGTATATGCCTTTGGAATTCACTGAATACACCTAGCGTGAAAATAACCTCCCTTTACTCTGTAGCCCTTGTGTGGCAGGGCCTTTCTCAACCCGGCACTTTCCTCTTTGTAGGACTTCAGAGGGAAGGTGGGGGCTGAGGTTACAGGGTTCTCAGAAACATCTGCTTCACAAAGCAGCTATTCTTTTCAGTTGAACGACTTTGAGCCGATTAATTTCATTTTCCTCAAACATCTATCAGTGCTTTGTAACTTGTGAGCAAACGAATGGAAACAGAAAGTAATTTTTAAGTTAATTTTATATTTTGGTTCAGGATTGGAAAACAGCCTCTGCTCACACACCAGCTATAGCCTGTGGCACAGAAACCGGGTCTGCTCTTCCAGCACTGAGCAGTGCCTTTCAGTTAACAGGCATTCAGGGTGAGAAAGAGGAAGGAAAGGCCAACTTTCGGTTTGCAGGTAATTCTCAATGTCCCCTCCCAGAAGCTCAGTTACTCCTTCTCCTTTAGTATTTTCTTTTCCATGCATGTCATGGCCTTAAGACATTTTGAAAACACTAACATCTTACATTTTCATCAGCAACCATGGACCATAGCATCATTTACTAGTATTTTATTACAGTGTCCTGGGCTGCCCGGTCACCTCATGCTAAATTTAGGTTGAAATAAAAAGAGCGTTTTAGCTGCAGTGCCACTGGAAAGCACTGAAGTCAGATAGAATTATAACTTTGGCATTTCAGTAAGGTGAAGAATAACTTTGAGACTCACGGTATTCCTTTGTTTTAAGTGCAATATGGGTACAGTGACTAAACATTGATCCTTCCTTAAGATATCTTGAATAAACAAAATTCATAGCAGAATTTACTTACTATCTCAAAGTGTCCATTAGAAATAAGGTTGTCAATACCACAGCCTTATTAGAACCCTTAATAAACTCGGTTTACACTGCTGACTAAATTTCTCTTTTCCCAGACAGCATCTTTCTCTTGGTGAGCACAGAAGCCCAGGATGATGCTTTTATGCCTCATACATTCTCCCAGTGCTTGCAGTTGATTTGGGCACTCAGTGAGAACAGGGTGTCATATTCCTTCAGTGGTGTAGTTCCTGGTAAACTGTGCTTGCTTAAGAAAAACTCCCATTCATATTCATGCAAAAACTCTAATTAAATACTGTTATATACACATACCATGAAAATGTAAGTGTGACTTGGGGAAGGACTAGATAAGAGATGAATGGGAGAAATGGGCAGAATAAGAATACTGAGGGTGATTGTGGTCAAACCACATTGTTTTTAAATATGAAATTGTGAATTTATAAATGAAAGTTAAATATCAAAAAACAGGAGAAAAATAGAAATTCTTCCTGAGTCGTACTTAGTGAATTTGAAGTCCTAATAATCTAGGTTTAAATCCAAAGCATTAGTTTTAAAGCACATCTACATCACATAGTATTAGAATGCCAGTAAATTTTCAAAATTTATATAAACACACACAGTTTAATACAAAATATATACCTCTCTGTGCACTATTCAGTTAAAGCAGCCATTTGAAAAAGAAGTTGTGCAGTTCCACTTTGGACCTTATACTTTCAAAACTGAACATAATTTTATGAACTTATAGATGTATGTACTGAATGTAGTTGACAGATGCAAGTTATAAAGAAGTATATGCAGCTAATTCTTTGTAGCTTTAGCTCTAACACTCTTTCAGGTGTGCTGGTGGAAAGGCTCATTTATCCCTGTCATCTGGTTTTCCTTTGGCTACTAGAGTCTTCCTGTGGAATGTGTCAAGCATACTATATTCATTTACAAACATATATAGAAAAATACATGTGTCTGTGTCAAGTGCAGTAAAGTATATACATGCTCTTGAACTGTTCTGTTCACTCAATAATATATTCAATAAGGAATTTTTCCATTAATACCCCAGGAGCTAACACATTCTTTAAAAGAAACTGAACAGGATACACATAATAATGTACAATTTTCTTACATTTTTTACTATTATAAATTATAGAGAAAGGTTATTTTGTATGTATGTCATTATACAAAAGGCTAATCATAAGCAAAGGATAGGCATGTGTAACTGGATTGCTGTGTAAAGGCACTGAGTGATTGTTCTCTGAAGCTTTTGCCCAGTCAACTTACAATGCCTGTGAGGACTATTTCCTTGATGTGCCCTATGATACACAAGTGAAGAATGTGACATTGTTAATGGCAAACACTTACATAGTACTTAGAGTGTGCCAGCTGCTGGTGCTTTGCATATATCATCTCAGAGAAGACCCCGAGCACCTCTGGGAGGGAGTTACTTTCATCATCTCTAATTCACAAATGAGATAAAACATTGAGCTTCCTTCCCTTTGAGGTCATTGTGCTGATAAACAGCAGCTGATATATGAGCCCAGGATGTCTGGCTCCAAGAATTAGTTCTTCTAACAATGACCCTAAAATGGGCAAAATACAAAAATTTTTCTTACATGTTCAACGCTTGACGTATAAAGAATTTCTCAAGAAGTAATTGTTTAAATGTTTAATATGGATGAATGGGTCAGGCTTTACCACTGAAAGGTTTCCTTTTCTTTAAAAGAGTATCTGAGTGGCTCTTCATCATTCCCAGAAGGTTTTAGCTCACTAACACACTGTCTGAGTTCATTTTGATTATAATGAAGGCAACTGTCAGTGTCCGTGTACAGCCACACTTCGGTGCCCTGCCCTCTTTGTCCCACAACCTCTCCCTCAATGCCTGTGATCTCATCCAACCTCCTCTGTCTTCTCCTAGATTTGTCACTGATAATTGTGTCTCCTTTATTATGTACGTTTCAAGATCCTAGTCACAGTTGAGTAACTTCTGTTATTCTCTCTTCTCTAATGCTCCAATTTACTTCTTGGATGAGCTTTACTCTACTGACCTCAGGAAGTTTCTTCTCCTCAGAGAAGGAGGCTAGTTTCCTCAGCGTTTCAAGTTTAACCATCCAGTGCTGCAATCTTTCTTACCTAGACCATGTGTCCTTCAGCAAACCCTCTGCTAGCTTGGTCCTTTTCAATGCATATCTCAAAGCAGCAGACAAGCTTACTAAAAAGGAAAGGAAATTATGTCACTTTCCATATTAAATCACTTTGATGTCTTACAGTTTCATTTGAGAAAAAGGGCAAAGCATTTTAAGTGACTACTGAACAGCTTCTCTACCTTTATGTTATGCTTTCTTTTCTATTTCTCAATACTTAATGCCTCGAACGTTACCTTCTGCATCTGAAAACACCCTAGACAAACTTTTACCCTGAGGGTTTTTCTTTTCTGTGTGTATCATTGGGAATTGATCTTAGGGCCTTGAAAACGCTTGTCAGGAGCTGTATCACTTACTTACAGCTTTAGCCACCACACTCTGAGGTCTTTGCCTTTGTTTTCTGCTCTTGCATATATCACTCTTCTTTAGACCAGAGGACAGAGTCCTCTCTGACTTATCTAATCCTAAGCTAAATAGAGTTGCTAGCAAAATTCTTGTCATAGAATGTGTAAAAACATTTAATATGTTGACTTTTTTTGGTAGTAAGTTCAATATAATGTTACTTATTTTCCTTATTAAAGTAAAGTTTTAATTAAACTTAAATTACTTGTTAGCCCCGAGTTAAATTGAAAGCCTCTTATTCTCTTTCTTCATATATACATTTCTGATTCATAGAGATTAGAGGTGTGAAAAGCCTAACACAGAAATGTGGAGACCTTTTGTCTGATTTGTAGGTTTTGTAACTCTATTTTGCTGAAAACGTATATATTTTTTATTTTATTTGGTCACCTGTTTGTTTGCAATTGTAAAAGAAATAAAGAAAGAAAAAAGAAAAAAGAAAGAAAAAAGAAAAAACAAAGAAAAACAAAAATAAAAGAAAAAAGAAACACCACCACCCTTGAAAATAATGTTTGTGAGTTAAAGGTTTTATTGAGTGAATTCATAGAAAAAAGTTAAGTAGTCTTTAAAACAAAGTAAGTCTTGGCAGCACCCCTTTATTGTGTCTCTAACAAACAAGGAAAAGGAGGATACAGGGAGAATGTATAAATATCTGAAATGTTATCACGGGAAAACTGTCAAACTAAATGAAAAATAGCTATGAAATACAGACATGGAAAATGTATGGAGCAGTATGTATTATGTGGTTCTTACAGTTTTTACCAAGAAAAATTTGAAAAAGAGTTACTGTTGGTATGGAATCAAAATAAATAAAAATGTTTCCATGTAATGTTCCAGAGACCACAGTGAGAACTCCACGTGGAAAGAGCTGCTTAACTTTCATTTATGTTATTTCACAGGTTTATTTTTAATATATGTATTTTGTTTTTATATTCAAATTTTAATTTACAATGAAATATCAAACTAGGTCATATGGAAATAACTTAGTTGTCACTTTGTAAATGACATGGTGCTTTTATACCCTGCTGTACAGTTAGTGCTGCCCCAGGTGGAAAGAAGAAACTAGAAGATGCAATCAAATTAAAGGAGACATGACAGAAAAGCTCTGTCCTTCGCTCCCTGAGAAACCGCACAGAGATTTCCCTGTCCTGTGACCCACTTATGTCACCCCAGGAGGTACCCGAAGTATTCTGAGTCTCCCACACTTTCAAATACACCTTTATTTCTGCACCATTTGTAATAGTTAGAGAATCAAACAAAGTTAGAAGTCTACCAACAGAGGGATGGAAGAAGAAAATGTAGCAATGCAACACAATGGAATTTTATTCTGATTTAATCATGGCATTTGCAGGAAGGTGGATTAAAATGGCAATAAGAGTTATGGAAAATAAGAGAGACTCAGAAAGAGCTAGTGCATATTTTCTGGCAGATATAGTGTGTAATTATTATTTATGTGCAGTGTGTGTGTGTGTGTGTGTGTGTGTGTGTGTGTGTGTGTGTGTGAGAGAGAGAGAGAGAGAGAGAGAGAGAGAGAGAGAGAGAGAGAGAAAGGGAAATGTCAGAAGTCATTAGGCAATGAAGATAAATGTTCTCTGTGGTCTTCAATGACTTTATGGGTTAGGGTTAGGGTTAGGGTTAGGGTTAGGGTTAGGGTTAGGGTTAGGGTTAGGGTTAGGGTTAGGTTACTTCGGAATGATGAGAACAGGAGATAGAAGCTGACCAGGGAGGGCAGGAATTTCAAAACAGCAGGAGACACTCTGAGAATGTCCTTGCTGGAGGCAACAAATACCAGAGTGGAGTTAGCTCTGACCTCTTTTTTGATTGTAAATGAGCACCTCTGCTCCACAAAACTGAGAGGAGGTGGCTGGGTACTAATAAGGTCAATAGATGACCAGATTCTCCTGTTCACCTTTTCTGTTTGTGGTGTAAATCCTTTTCAAAGGGCCCAGACTAACAATTAACAGCTTTACAATACCCCATTTCCTGGGATCCTGCTTGTATAATGAGAACTCTGGTAATCCCTCTAAACTTCCATGTATGGAATTCTCCCTCTTCCCTGTCTTGGCATTTCCCTACACTGGGGCATCAAGCCTTCACAGGACCAAGGTCCTCTCCTCTCATTGATGACCCATAGATCATCTTCTGCTACATATGCAGCTGGAGCCATGGGTCCCTCCATGTGTACTCTTTGGTTGGTGGTTTAGTCCCTGGGAGCTCTGGGGTTACTAGTTAGTTCATATTGTTGTTCCTCCTATGGGGCTGCAAACCCCTTCAGGTCCTAGGGTACTTTCTCTAGATCCTCCATTCGGGACCCTGTGCTCAGTCCAATGGTTGGCTGAGAGCATCCACCTCTGTATTGTGAGGCACTGGCAGAGCCTCTCAGGAGACAGCTATATCAGGCTCCTGTCAGCAAGCACTTGTTGGCATCCACCATAGCATATGGGTTTGGTAACTGTATATGGGATAGATCGCCAGGTGGTACAACCTTTGGGTGGTCTTTCCTTCAGTCTCTACTCCACATCTTGTCTCTGTATGTCCTCCCATGGGTATTTTGATTCCCCTTCTAAGAAGGACAGAAGTATCCACACTGTGGTCTTCCTTCTTCTTGAGCTTAAAAAAAAAGATTTCTTAACTTGTAATGAAGAGTGCTTTCTGTCCCAGCACCATATTTCTTGGCTGACGCTGCCTGTACCTGCAGCCCCCAGGGAAGTGACTTTCTTGAGCCCCAGCAGACCAGTATCATACACATCCACATAAACAAAAGCAAAATAAGTTTATAAAACAATGTTTTAGAAAGTCAGATATTGATACAAGTATGAAAACTAATAGAAATTAATAAGACTAGAGGGAAAATTTAGCCTGAAGATTAATATAGAAACCCAAGCCAGAATATTTCAGTGTAAAGTTAAAAAAAAATTAGATAGAGGACAAATGAATATAAACTATCTTAGAAAAGGCAAAACATTTTTTCCATAGAACTAAGTGATATTTTCAACTTGAAAAAATGATTTTCAAAATCTAAGGGGCTTCAAAATAATTTCTAATTTCTAATGTTTTATTTTGGGTACATATATACATGTACACATATACATACATGCATGCATACAAACATACATACACACATACATACATATAAACAGACAAACAAACAGATATGTGATGACATCTATCAAAACCAGAGCTGAAGAATCAGAAGCAGTTGTCTAAAGGTTTTGACAATTGAATTTGACCTAAACAGAAAACAATAACTGAAAATCTATTATCAAAATTAAACACATTGTAAAAACTTATTCTTTAAAGAGCTGATAAGCAAAGTAAGTGTTCAGTACATAAGAATAACTTAGGAATAAATCTCTGATAAAAAAGAAAATGGGTATAAGAAAAATGAGTACAAAAACATGGGTTGCTTTCTTCAAGAGGAAAGGGTAATTTTATGGGACTCAATATACTCTGTTTATCCTTCACTCCAGACCTGGGGAATAAAGCATTGTCTCTCTGCCTATTTTCCTCGGTGATACAATCTTCCAAGATGAAGCTAAAAGAAGGGATTAGAGTATAAAGTCTCAATGGACAAGGGTGGATTATAAATCCCACTTTTTAGGACTAACTAGATTGTCCTTCACCCCACATAAAGCACCCAAAGACTGAGCATCCGCTTTTGCTCAAACAGTATTTCTAAACAAAATAGGGGTGCTTTTACACTGCAGTGCCATAGCAGATAGATGGGATGGCTTGAATGAGAAACTGCTTGACATATGGCTCAACAAGCACTCTATCAGGTGCAGGTGAAATAGCAGTAAGTCAGTACCCGGAAGCCATCTCCTGTTGTTTTTTTCTACAGTGTCCTGTTTTCCTCCAGCCAGTGACACCATTTTGGAGCTACATCATAGGACTTTTCCATAGCCCTGTCCTCTCCTTCAATGTGTGGTGCTCTAGGTACAGGCTTCCTTCTTTAATTATCCCTTCCTTTATTTGTATGTTTTTTTTTCTTATAATTCATCTTTCAAAATTAGTTCTTTTTGTCACATTAGCACAATAAACCTTTTACCAGATTCTAATGCTCATTGGCATGATTTTTTTAACTATTCTGTCTTGTCTATGTTCAAATAAATAAGATCTCTCTCTTTTCTTTTTTTAATACAAATATTATGAATTTTTAAAAGATCTATTAAAATATCTAATGCCTGATTAGTAGAACCTATAAGTATATTGTGGTCCCCAGTGAAGATACTGTCTGGATATTGGGTTTATCTAATGAGATTTTGCAAGTGTTTTCTTCAAGCCAGGGAGCTGCTGTGTAAGGATTCATTACCTCAGTAATGCTTTGTAAACGATTGAAGAGGACTAAGAACCAAGGGAAACCAGAGCAAGGAAACTATGTCAATTCTCCCATTTTTGAAGAACTGAATATTTTCAGTAGTCTTATTGAACATAGAGGCAGGATCTTCCTTGGAAGATTGTAAAGGATTAAATGCCCAAAATATACTTCCTTGTTGTATAGATAATTCTGACTGGAGGGTAGTTTCTGGAAAAAGGCTTCTTAGAATATAATCTTACTGAAAGTAGAAGCTTTATTTAATGTACACTGCCCAGGAGTCTGTTTTCTAGGAGAATTTTGTGATCATCATGAATTTTTGTGATGATTGCTAACTTGACATTATCTAGGATCACCTGGGAGATGGAGTCTGAGCATGTCTGGATTGTGATAATTGAGATGGGAAAGGCACCATCTCCTCATGGGGATCCTGAACTGTGTGGGTGGAGCAGAAAAGTTGGGTACCAGAATGCATTAATCCATCTTTTCTTCTGACTGTGTTAAGTTATGTAAGAAGCTATTTCTTGCTCTTCCAGCCTTGACTACCCTGTCATTATAGGCTATACTCTGAAGTGTGAACTGTGAACTAAAATAAACTATTTCTTCCTTAAGTAGTTCTGGTCAGGTGTTATGTCACAGCAAACCAAAAAGCAAGTAAAAAACGAGAGTTATAAAGAAATTGGACACAATGGAGAACTACTC
Organism: Mus minutoides; assembly: GCA_902729485.2. Taxonomy (NCBI): domain Eukaryota; kingdom Metazoa; phylum Chordata; class Mammalia; order Rodentia; family Muridae; genus Mus; species Mus minutoides. The sequence goes on along the minus strand of LR752114.1, from coordinate 64,183 downwards.
AGCTATTAAAAACAATGAATGACTTCATGAAATTCTTAAGCAAATTGATGGAACTTGAAAATATCATCCTGAGCGAGGTAACCCAATCATGAAAGAACACACATGATATGTACTTACTGGTAAGTGGATATTAGCCCAAAAGCTCAGAATACCCAAGATACAATTCACAGACTATATGAAGCTCAAGAAGGCAGACCAAAGTGTGGATGCTTCAGTCCTTCTTAGAAGGGGAACAAAATATTCACGGGAGGAAATATGGAGACAAAGTATGGAGTAGAGATTGAAGGAAAGGTCATCCAGAGACTGGGGATCCATCCCATATGCAGTCATTAAACCCAGACACTATTATGAATGCCAAGAAGTGCTTGCTGACAGGAGCCTAAAATAGCTGTCTCCTGAGAGGCTCTGCCAGAGCCTAACAAATACAGAGGCAGATGATCACAGTCCAATGATTACTGAACTGAGCATAGGGTCCCCAACGGAGAAGTTAGAGAAAGTACTAAAGGAGCTGAAGGGAATTGCAACCCCATAGGAAGAACAACAATATCAATCAACCATACCCCCACCCCCACCCCAGAGCTCCCAGGGACTAAACCACCATTCAAAGAATACACATGGAGGGACCCATGGCTCCAGTCACGTATGTAGCAGAGGATGGTCTTGTGGGTCATCAGTGAGAGGAGAGGCCCTTGGACCTGTGAAGGCTTGATGCCACAGTATAGGGGAATGCCAGAGCAGGGAGCCTGGAGATGGTAGGTAAGTGGGGGAGCACCCTCATAGAAACAATGGGAGGGAGATGGAATAGGGGTTTCTGGGGGAGGACTGGGAAAGTGGGTAACATTTGAAATGTAAACAAAGAAAATCCCCCCAAGAAAAAAAGAAAAGAAAAGAAGAAAAAAAAAAAAAGAAGTTGGACAATTGGTGCTCAGAAGGCTTTTCAGGAAGTAAACTGCCCCTATTTGTACATTCCATCTCTCAGTTTGCTTTCTTGAAAATAAAATAATTAATTAATAAAATAAATAAACAAAAATAAAATGAAATTGAAAAAAAAAAGAAATCAGTAAAACCTTCCCTTTTTTCTAAAGGGTGTTACCCTCTGATGAGATGTATCTCAGCCCAGTTCTAACTCTCCCTATCCCTCTCCATCACTTTCCACCATGTTCCACATTCCTTAACTGAACTCTGTTTTGCTGTTGCTAATTTCCTCTCAGGCAATACATTCTTAAGATTTTGGCAGAAACTGGAAGACTACAAATATGTGTGGTCTTAAACCACTACATCTATGACTATGAGAGAGAAAATAAGCAAACTGTGTGGCTAATATAATATAAGTTTATTTCTGGCTTTCAATTTTCTTTTCTTTTCTTTTCTTTTCTTTTCTTTTCTTTTCTTTTCTTTTCTTTTCTTTTCTTTTCTTTTCTTTTCTTTTTATTTCCATCTTTGCTCAACACCTAGTTGGAAGGTACTATTCTTTGTTTTATAATCTAAATTCTTGATGTGTTTTTGGATAGTGCAATGCTTTTCTATATGCACTGTATAGTAGATCATCTTTCTAATAAATACACCACATTCAAAATAAAAGTTGAGTAATTAAAATCATTAAATTTATTTATGTATTTACTGTGTGTGTGTTTGTGTGTGTGTGTGTGTGTGTGTGTGTGTGTGTGCATCTGTCATAGCAGCCTTGAGGTTGTCAGAGGACAGACAACCTGCAGGAGTGTGTTCTTCCTACCATGTTATTCCACAGGACTGAGCATCAGGCTCGATGACAAATACCTTCCTTACCTGGAGCCATCCAATAGCAATGAATAATTTCTAAATGTAAAAAAATAAGAGTATGATGTAAAATAAAATGCATATGATCTAAGAAAACGGGAAACCAACTATTTTTATATTCATTTGACTCAGGGAATAAGAAAATACTCAGTATAGAACTCACCTTGAAATTAATTAAAACACAAAAATATTTTCATTAATAATAAAGTTAACTGAATCATATCTGACAACAAAACAAAATTTATGTGACTTATGTAAAACAAAGTTGAACAGAAGTGTTACTATCAACACTATAAAGACCTAATTCATTCAGATTATGTCTATGTAGACTCTAAAATCTGAAAGTATGTTGAAGGCAGAATGTCCAGGCTAGGATTAAACTGTCCTTGTCATATTTTTAAAGTATATATTTACAAAAAAATCTAATGGCTACAAATCATATTCTAAAATTTATAATTTTATAAAATTACATTTTTAATTAAAAGCAAGATGGATTAGTGACTAATATTTTATGAATTTTTATTGAACTATATTTAAACATTCTAAAACAGAATAAAATACAAAAGCTGAATATACAATAATACATTGGACTATCTACATAAATGATGGATATACTTTGAGATAAGCAATATAGCTTATTTAAATATAAGTATATTTAAATACATATCAGAGAGAGACATTAATGAGGCATATTTTATAAGTAAACTGCTTCAATTAATATTAAAAATGTACAGCAATAGATTAATCATCCAGCTACTCATTTAAAGGCATCTAAATGAGTATACTTTACTATTTCTTCTTTATAAAACAAAGGCCATCTGGTGCGGCAGAGCTTAGATTCAATCAGGAAGTGATTAGTTACTTGCATGTTATTCCTGCTACTGTTGCATGAGAGAGGATGTCTTTCCAGGCCAGTCATTATTGTTGTTCATGGAGTTAACAGCTTAGTAAGAGTGATGATTTCTTTGCTCCTTCAGTAACATATATATATAGCACTTGCTAACACTACAAAATTTGACCAATAGGAATGAAACCTCAAGTACCAGCCCTGTACTTCAATGTTCTATGATTATAATATCTTTAGCAGTAAAATCTAACCATTCAGTTCTGGGAGGTAAATGAGAGAGTTGGCAATAGCCCACAATGTTTGAGGATCTATGAGACCATAATGCATATATCTCTAAAAGACACAACTTATTCTCGTGAGGGGATTTTATTTGTTAGCCTGTAGTGTTTAGTGATGGCATTGTTGTCTCATTATATAGTAATTGCATAATAACTCTGTTTGTCTATCCATCCATCCATCCATCCATCCATCCATCCATCCATCCATCCGTCCGTCCGTCCGTCCGTCCATCAATCTATCTATCTATCTATCTATCTATCTATCTATCTATCTATCTATCTATCTATAGTCAGGTTTCCATGTGACTCTTTAGAGTTATTCATGCATTGTTCCACCTGCTCACCAACACCCAGTCCCAAGTGAACACTCTTCCTCCAGTAAGCCCTTTAAGATTTTATTCACTGCATTCTAACCTTGAAAGTCCCCCTTCATGGCCCCTTACTAATTTCCAGCCTTAAATGGATATAGCAAACAAGACATACCTATCTGAAGACTCAATGCTAATATAAGAAATGAGAGAACTAACACATAATTTTTGCTTTTCTGGGTCTGAGTTAGTACCTCATTCAAGCCAAGAACCTGTTACTATGAAGGTCATACCCACTTGGGGAGAACTTTGTTTTATTCTACTAAATGGAAATAGTATTAAACTGACTGCTAATTACTTATTGTTATACCTATAGATTAATGCTTCTTTCAATCCTCATCAGAAAAGCTTCTATTTGCAGTAGTAGATGTTGACAGGCTCAGAGAAACACAACTGGCTAAGGTTCAGAGAATAAGATTCTCTGAAATGATCAAACTTAGTTGTAACATCTGCATCACATCTCCTATTCCCAAAGTTTAAGGATTAGTTCAGAAGTGTTGACAGACAGACCAGAAAGCCAGAGGAGGTGGATGACTACAAGGAAACAATGTTCTGAATCACAGTACAGTTGCATCTATGAACTATGTAGTTGTAATGGCATGCACAGCACCCACATAGGCACATTCTAGACAAAAATCCTAGCATGGAGAGGACAGGTAAGCAGGTTTCAAGTCCTAGCTGAGGAGCCATGGGTAACTTAGAGGTGCTTGAAGATAGAATCAGTTTTCTTTAAATGTTGATGCTGGAAAGTTCACCAAGCTGCAGTGGAAGACCGCACACCCAAGAATCTTGGATAGCATAAATTGGTCTCGAAGGTAGGCAAAAGTTGAATGCATAGCGAAAAGGGTAGATCTGGGAGGAATTAGGAAAGATCTGATAAATATGATTTAGAAATGCTATGAACCACACAGTGAACAAAAGATAGTTTTCTCCTAGGGAAATGTTACACACTAACAGCAATTAAAATAATATAACTGCATAGAAAGTGTAAAAGCCATTTTAAGCATGCCAAAATTAGCCTTATGAAAAAACCTTTCAATCCTCTATAAAAGACATATTTGTTCTTCTATTACCAGGATTCACAGTGCAAGATAAACTAGTAAGTGGATGGTTTCCATCCACAATCAGATGTAGAGAGTACTGATATTAATGACTACTTCAGTAATGAAAAATTTGCCATCTTAAAAAATTCATTTGTTTTAAACTTCAGCTGCCATGAAAAATTGGAGCCATTATCAAGGCAATCATGTCTCAGTGAGTAGGATATGGCATTTTGAGGCATAATATCAAGGAAAAGGAGATGGAGTGGACACAATTGGTTTGAGGTTATCCATTCTTTAAATACTTCAGATCATTTTACCCTCTTTGTGTAGGTCACTACTTTGATAAGACCTTCTCTTCTCTGTCACAATTTCAAAGGCATAGTCTGAAAATACCTTTCCCTAGTTGTCTACATGCTCTTTTCACCCAAAACCCTAGATTTATTGTCTGTAGAAATTCATTTTGCATCATTTGTTGGTACATTAGAAGTATGGGTCTCCTTTACAAAAGATGAAGGAGGCTTAGGAACACTTTATTCCCATATCAGTGCAAGTCTGAACACTGCTTGTCTAAAGTGGTGGTGAAATAAGAGGTCTGGGAAAGGTTTTTATTCATTGCATGCTTCAATTGCTTTCATCTTTGTTCAGTAATTTTCCTGTGGGCACTGTCTTTGTTTGTTTGTTTGTTTTGTTTTGTTTTGTTTTGTTTTGTTTTTTGAGCTATAGGGGAAGCCATAGCTGGGGATATTTTGAAAAAGAAAGGGAACATATGTTATGACTTAGAATCTAGATTTTTCAAAGTCACAGCATAGTAGAGATTTAAGGAGTTAAAATTAGACCTTATAGAATTTTATATCTTTAGCAGTGGGATGAGGAGGTTGCACATAGAAAATAAAAATGTTCTTCCTTTCTTTTCCATACTTTTTTCTGTTCTTTGGCAATGAGATAAATTTGAAAACCTCTTTCCACATCTATGTGCTATTTCTTTGAAAAAGCCCTCCCCCTTTTACTATTAATACTTTCCTACCTTTTAGATTTTGAATGAAAGGTTAAAGCTCACCTTTTTGGAATGCTTTGAGATGCAACAAGAGAAACTTTCCATAAATTCCATTTATCGTTTTTCCAGAAATTTTTAAAATTTATCATCCATCAAGAGAAAATAAAATACATCTGCATTACAATCTCCAGTTTCAGAAGGATTTTAACACTTCAGCATATGTCAGCGATGCCTTGCCTTGTCTTCCTAAGGGACAACTTTGCTTCTATTCAAGTCTTCGGGCAAATTTTCTAAAACTATGTCCGTAAAAGCTGATGTGGTCTTTAGTGGAAATGTCCTGTGGAAACTTATAATTTCTCTGATGTTTGGGAGAAAAGACAAAAATCTAAAGAAAAAGGATAAAATAGTTAATATTTGTGTATAACTACTGTTTAGTGTTCTTTACTCCTAAGATCAGAGTTATTCATATACCATTTTATACATTTGTGTTACAAATGTATTCATCATATACCTCTGTAATATATACAAATACACACCTACCGACATATATATGATGCATATATATATATATATATATATATATATATATATATATATATACATATTATCATGTATGTATGCGCTTGCATGAGCCTGTGCATGTGCATTTGCATGCGTGTTCTACTAAGGATGAATGACTGAAATCAGTTTTTCCTTTGCTAAGGACTCACCTTTTCAACCTTGTTAGAAATAACAAAGATGTAGATTTGAGAGTAGGTTATTCATTCTGCAGAGAGTAATCTGTTCAGAATTGAGGCCTCTAATTCTCTGAGATTGGTCTAGATCTGTGTCATTTTCTAATGTCAATCCTGAGATAGGAGACTCAATACATTGAGAAAAAAAAGGAAGCACAAACTGGATACAAACTCAGACAGGCCGAAACTGGCTTGCTTTGACCTTGAATGTGTTTCAGTTACTTGATCCACCCCTGCTGTCCTCAAATGTGAATAAATACTATAATGGTTTAATCTGCAGGTTTTTTTTTTTTTTTAAGAGAAAAGAAATGCATGGATTTTACTTAGAATCTATTTTCATCTTTCCTTTGAGTCAAGAGAATTACATATGAAAAAAAAATTGTCAATAGGCTACGCTATGCATGCCTTTTGTGGAGCACTGGTGGGCACACAAACACATGTAACATTTTCACCGTTCAAAGTCTAGTCTACTTTTCTTTGGATCAAGGAAAAAGAACGTAATGGCACAAATTTAATTTTCGTTTCACAAGAGAAAATAATGTGCAAGAACCAAACTGTTCCTCAAAAACAATCAGCTATTATCTGTTCCAACACATCAGGAGTTTTCCTCTATTGCAGGAGTTAAAGAGACATAAAGTATGAAACACGCCTTCCAAAAGTGGATCAGGGACACCTCTGCTCAATTCGCAGCATCTGCAAGGGTGTGCACGGCCCATTTCTGCCCCACTGCTAGTAAGTACTGCATGTGAAGGCTCTAGTAAAATTCCCTGATTTCACTACAATCTGCTATTTCCCACACTCTACTTTACTTTACTGTTTTATATATAGATCAAAAATTTACACAAACTGGCAGTTAATGAGAATGATTTTGAACAATCAGATTAAATCATTCAAGTTTCAACTAGAAAATAATGGATGCTAATGACCTTGTTTGGTGATTTCTATTATCCTACCAGCTCAGAGGTTGCCAAAGTTCTCCTCTGCAGGAGTGACACACATTTGGAAGCACCACATAACTCTCAGTCCCAAGAGAGCTATTCTGGCTCTTGTTATGCAAATGTTGTTAGAGGCAGACAACCACCTTTACTAATAAGATCCAGTTAGGGTTGGGAGGCAGAGATTGGGGAGAATTAGGTGACATATTGGAGCCCTGTGATGCCTTTATAACACAAGAAAGCAGGACTATATGGACAATACAGAAAATGTAATAATTTCCATTTTCCCTTTTGTCTCACTGGGAATTGGAGCTAGAACAGCCGGCAGATTGTTGTGGCTTTTTGTAGGGTACAATTAATGACAAAATCCTACATTTTGCAAGAAATACTGTTCATTGTGTTCAGTTGCAGTCTTCTAGAAAGACAGAAAAGCTGCCTGAAAACCCTACCACCTCTTTGGCTTATTCTATCTGGCATAGCAACCAACCAGAATGGCTCTGAGCCCAGAATAAGGAGCCTCAGCCTCTCCAGCCTGGCTAATGGAGACATGCATAGGCTCAGCAAACCTTAGTTGCCAGTGTTTCAGATCATAAAAATTTAGATTGTTTTGCAAAAATATTCCCAGAGCAAGCCATGATCAGTCCATAGGAGATCAAGGTTGTTCCCATTTTCTAAGTTACATGTAAAAATAAAAAAATGTTTGCACGAGTTTTTTTCTTTTTTTCTTTTCTTTATTCTTTTGACTTTTTTTGTTTTTGCAAGTAAAGCACCCAGAAGGAAAAAGGAAAAAGCATGACAGAACTACAGTGAAAACATTCATAGCTCAAGAATGTTCATCATTGCTCCACTTGAACCTGCAAATTGCCCAGGTGCATGCTTCATAAAGAGGAATGGCTATAAAGAGCAAAGTTTTCTACATCAAATATGAATATATAGTTATAAGAAGTTATAGCCAGCTGGGCAGGAGTGGCACATGCCTTTAATCTCAGCACTTGGAAGGCAGAGGCAGGAAGATTTCTAAGTTCAAGGCTAGCCTGGTCTACAGAGTGAGTTCCAGGACAACCAGGACTGCACAGAGAAAACCCTGTCTTGAAAAAACAAAAACAAAAACAAAAACAAAATACCCAAACAAACAAAAAAGAAGTTATAGCCATTGTAACCTCTAATCAATGTAAATCCATATATTGTATACTGTCCTTGAATAAAATAAGAGAAAATATGCATATATGCCCCTTTAAATATAAGAGTAAAAACAATATTGAAATGGTCAAACAGGACAGAAAATGCCTATGTTAAATAGCAATCAACAAACTTTTGTTATTTAGTAAATACTTCCTGTTTTTATGGAGGGAAATAAAGGTATATTGTAATCTGAGCATATGCTCAGGTAAAATTTATTTCGTTATATGTTTTAAAAATTAACTTCATTGTAGAAAAAGAAGTGGCAGCTAAGTGATTTTTAGAATCCTTGTCTACTTACTGTCTTGATCATTAGGTGTGTATCTGTGCATGTATGCTTGTGTGTCGGTGTGAGACCTAAATTCCAAAGAGCATACTAAAGTGTTTATTCCCTTTACACACTCCTAAATATTAAGAAAATCCTTACTGGAGCCTTTCAATAGCACTCACAAAAAAGAACTGCATTTCGATGTGTTGGAGTTTAAAAATTATGGGCTTCACAGTGCTTATTGTTTCTTTCTCTGCACCTTTCTCCTTTCTTACCTAGTCTATTATTGATTTCTCATTGCTGACTGGACTTGGAATTTCACAATCTTTAAAAAGTCTTTGGGCTGTTAAACAGGCAAAGGTGTCTATACACAACAGTGGATATGAAGGTAGAAAGGGGAATTATGAATCAAGACTAGGCAAATTGGGGTGAGAGAGGGTGAGCAAGGTAGAAGAAGGAATATAAGGAGGATTAACAAAGACTTATGACCTTTCCAAAAGTTACATAGAAACCAAATAATATAGGACATTCCTAAAATACACATATATACCCATATAGGAAGAGTTCAACAGTTAGTCTGTAATGGGGTGGTAACACTTATATTAAACACTAGAGAATAACAAAAACCCAGTGTCAAGAGTGGAGTACTTCTTTAAACATTGTTGGCTAGTGTGGCCCCATAGACCCTCAAACATTACAGATGGCACCAACACCCTTGTTTACCTTCTACAACATTGAGGTTAGACCTTGTTGCTGTACTTAATCATAAATCATTGAAAAATTAAACTGGTACTGACTGGGAAACTTCACCCATGCTGGCAACTTCTGTGTTACAAGGTGCTAAGCATGCTACCAGAGAAGGAGTGCTATCGCTTTACAATTCCGTTTGCTGTGTTATTTTCACATTGGTCCTCTGTGGTGTACATTTAAGGAAAAAACAGGAGTTCTCTTACATAGAACGTTTTCTTAACCATCAGTAGCCCGGGCAACATACCCATACAATTTTTTTTTTTCCCTTTGGATTGGAGGTGAGGTGCTTGCTTCTCAGCAGTTGAAGCACTTGTGACTATCTGCTCTGACTGCCAATTATTCCCCAATTCTGCAATTATTTTCAAATAAAGTTCTCCTTGAGGTCTTGCTAAGTCTTAGGGTAAAGTACTATGTGTCACCTCTCTAAGGATGATTTGTGTGTGGATTAAAATGTTATAGAATGAAGTCCTCCACCCCTTTTAAGGAACTCCATGCATCATTGGATAGGTTTTAGAGACTCTGAAGGGAAATCACAGAATGTCTACTCAGCACTTCTGCCTTTAAATCCCCCAGGACATTTTCCCTCTGTGTCTTTCTCCCTCTGCTTACCTCTCCAGCATTCCTAAAGTAGCACAGGAATCATAGTTTTCATGATTCTCATTTAATTTTGATTATAAAAGTCTGTGCTTTAGGAAAGAGGTTGTGATATTGTAAAGGACTAACCACAAATATATATTATGTCAAAGATAAAATCCCAAGCCCATATCCACTCTCTTTGCTTCATATATCTCTCTATGTTTGAATAATTTCTGCTGATTTTCTTGTTTCTTGGTTCAGATTCATATAAAAATGTGATAGAAATTAAGTGAGAAAACTTTAATATTTAAAAGTATTTTAGAACATCCAGGGAGAGACAGACCTATATTTATGTCAAACCTCTTCCTTTCTTCTTTCTTCACTTTTTAAAATTTCTGTTTCTGAAGAGACAGTTCATTCATCATCTAGTGGCATCTCTTGCATTGGAGAGCTGATTCTCTTAGTCTTTGGGTACTGATTGATTCCTCATAACTTCTGTGTTGTGAAGCATGAAACATTTCATATCGCTATGGCATTTTCCCTATGGAATAATATTTCTGTCCTAGAAATGGTCTTCATAGAGTGAGTCAATTTCACAATTGCCAGTGTTTCCTTTACTTGTTTCTTATTACTAATATGTTATCATAAGATTATTTTATTGATTAATACAAATTTTGTGGAAATGTACTTTCTAAAATGAGAACTGACAGACACATACGAGAGATGAAAATCACTTGATTTTGATACCTTTCAGTGTTTGACTTTGCTTCTCCATTTATTATTTTTAATAACTTATGTATGAACTTGCAAGAAATGGTCAGAAACATATTATAATTAAAATGTTGTGATTAAAATGTTATAATTATAATGTTATAATTATTGCTCCATTAAGTGAAAGGTTAATGTAAAAAGACTTGTTGACTTCTATTAGCAAGAAAGTCAAATGGTTTGAAAATTATCGGTCTTCATTTATTTTGTAATTATCAGTGTGATCTTATTTCCCATGCCAGACAATCTTCTTGAGGGAGGAAAACAAAAGTGAGCCAAGGAAGAGCCCTTTTCTGCTACTGACGAGTTGGAAAGACAAAACTAGTGAAAAGAGAAGGCGAATGAATTCATGACTACTCAAGAAGGAAAGGAAACACAAACAAATAAACAAAAGCCTCCCAGTACAGCTGTAGAAGTTTCCTGCTCTTAAATGAGAAATTGGAAAAGTAAGCTCTCAGGGAAAAGTATTCTTGAGTTAAGATCAGAAAAATCAGAAAGGTTTATAATGAAGCAGGGTTAAGCAATATCTTATAATTGGAAGATAGTGATTGAACACTTGGCATTTCAAGTCAAAAAAAAAAAAAAAAAAAGACAGAAATGGAAAGAAAACAGCTTGGGGAGAGCTCAGAGATATAATGAACACAACATCATTGTGATGAGACAGAAGAAAGAAAGACATGGCCAGGTGGATGATTTTAGTGGTGCTGAAAATATTTCATGAAGAACAATAAAAGATTAATAACATGGTTATGAGCATGGAAGTTACATGATTGGTAAAGTTTACATTTTTAAAATGATCCTCATTGCTCATGATATAGCTTGGGCTTGGATAAGACAAGAAACTCATTTTTCACTAATGTTCAACTTTAAAGTTTTGATTAAAGATTAAATTTAGTAATATATTTTACAATGTTATTAAGGTCTTTCTCTTTTTCTGCCCCTTCCTTCTATTTCTAAAAGTGTAATTGTTTCAAAGGTGATAAAATTAAAATTAGTATATAAAAAAAAGTACTTAAGAAAAACATTTTCTAAGCTTCTCTTAGAGCATGTATAGCAAATTGAATTCTTATCCACAGTGTGAAGAAAGTAATTAATAATAACCAGTAGGCATCAGATTTATAAATGAGAAATAAACGTATTTAACCAATAAAATATAAAGTGGTTCAGCAAAGATATGATATACTTTCTTATTTATGAAGATATAATAATCATCTATTATCTATCAGTTTGTTATCTCTCAGTCATCTATCATGTCTGTCTATCATCTATCTCTCTATCTATCTATCTATCTATCTATCTATCATCTATCTATTTATGTATCTATCATCTATATGTCTCTCATTTATCTATCATTTATCTGCCTATCATCTATCTATCTATCTATCTATCTATCTACTATCTATCTATCTATCTAAAAGATATGGATTTTATAGAATCTTTAGATCAAAAGAAGTCTGTCTTTCCAACATATGATAACATCTTGGAAAAATTTTTATACCATTTTTCTTAGTGATAAGCAGGCACATCTTTGATCGATTCATATACTTAATTTATTTAATAAATGCCAACTGTTTTTCAGGTATTGGTTGTAGCAATATAACAGAACAGGAGAAATAAATATTTTGTTCTTATGCATCTTATATTTTCAATGTGTTAGACAAATAGCATTAGATACAAAGAAATATGCTGTGTAAGACTGAAGGAAAGTGAAAGGGAGACTGCAAGAATGTGAGGGTTTTTTATATATGAGTTTGTGGGTACTTGTTTACATTTTGTATTTAGGCATGAATAATCACTTCCAATGAGATCATTTTTGAACAGGAAATAATATTAATACCCTAAATCAAAGAAAGTCTTCAAATTTCCTTTCGACTTATTTGGAGAAAACACAAAAAGAATTACACTAATGGTCAATATTTTTAGCTAGCAAACTCAAATATTGACTTCTTGGCACTTGATATTTGATTGCCTTGCTGGTGTCGCCTGACTTCTACTGTGCAGTCTCTTCTTTTTCTTTATGTTTGATTGCTGGAAACAGTTCTGCTTCTAGCTCTGCTTCGAGCCCTGCTTTAGCTCTCTGAGAAGTGCCTGCTAGGTGATTATAGATGCTCATGAAATGCATGGTTGGGAAAAATCTACTCCGTCTTCAGTGGAGTTTAATTATAAAAGAATGTTTAAAACCAATGTTTTCTTGTTAATTTCTTTCTCAGATTTGGTCTTTCTCCTTCTTTTAGCAGATGTGCTTTCATTACGTACCCATTTGGTAATTTTGAAACAACGTCACAATGGATCCTATTTTCTAAACCAATCTGTACTTGAACAAACTATGAACTTGACTTTCAAGCTTTCTAGCTGCAACAATCAGAGGACACTTTTGTCAGAATTCACCATCCTGAGATTGAAGATTCAATCATTTTCAGTGATGAAATTAATTTTCTGGGCAATGTAACCAAACAAAACATCTGTTTTAACAACCAGAAATAAAACGTTGTCACATTTATTCATAATATCTGTGATTTCTAAGCACTAGAAATTGATATTTTTATTTCAGTAGGATTCTAATTTTCCCAGGCAAATCTATAATCAGTCACAGACTGTTTTTATGTAAACTCTGTTTCATGTTTCTCATTATCAGTATTATACAGAATTCTTTTTAAGCAAATCAGATCAAAAGTCACATAATGGTCGCTTTGTACTTTATAGAATGAAGACTTGTGTTTTCCTCAAATGCAGTAGCCAAGGCTCTAGCCATATTGTGATGGTTTTGAAGATGAAACTTTTAGAAAGTAGGTATCTTGTCTGTGTATGTAGAATGATATTGATCATGTGAGCATACAATGAGATGGTGCCTACAAATACAAAGAAGAATAAAATCAACCTCAACAGCACATTGATTGTAGTTATTCCACATTCTATAGCTCTGTCAAATAAATTTCTATTGTTTAAGTATCCAGTCAATGCTATTTTTATATGGCAGCCTGAGTGACCTAAAACACATATTATCCTGATCTGTCAATACATACATAGATTTTTAAAAATTTTAAATACAGCAACATGACACAAATATTAAATAAAGTATTTCTATGTAAGGCATTGGGTTAAAGTAACAATAACACAATTATCCTTGTAACAAGGTACATGCACAACAGGCATTCAAGTCATTTATGGCACATTAAGTACAATAAAAACAAACTCTCAATAAAAGTGAACTGTCAATTTTCCTGGCTGAATCTTGAGGTTAAGAAGCATATGCAAAATCATAGTCGACCTCAAAGTTTGTTTAGCTTTCTTGCAATACTATTTGAACCATTAGTTGATGTTTTAAGGAAAATATGTAAAGCTGATATCTCTTTATTGCATTCTTGAGAATTCTATTGAATTCTAATAATTCTATCGAATTTTTATTTTAAAAAGAGTATATGGATGTTTAAAATAATTTGTTAGATCATCATATGATCAGCAAAGGTACAAATCAAGAACCTACATGGGAATATTGCTGTAATATACATATTTTTTATAAAATTCTACATACTGGGATATAGAAAGTTGGATTCAAAAAGTTGTTGAAAAAACAGCATGAGTTTGATTCAATAACTAAAATAGCATAACTTTCCCCCAAAGATTTATGAAAGTGCTAAAAAATTCCCCTCATTATTGTCTTTTAATAATTTAAGAGAAAGAAGAAGATAAGGTCACATTGCATATGTTATTGCCACCCACGAACAAACCAATTGGAGTGGGAAGATACATAGTTCCTGAGTCATAGTTAAAATACGTAGGTGTTTGAATTCTCCAAATCATTGTCCATCCTCTTTTATACAGTTCACCACAATGTGATAACTTTCTTTTATGGTTGTCCTGGACAGTATTTGCTGGCTAATTACTGAGCTTCTCTGATATTTTCAAATGGGTACCAGCAGAAGATCATAAATATTAATGACTTTAACCCCTCTTTTAAAGCAATTACATTAAAATTTTCATCCATCTGAGCTAAAATTTATTGTTTAGTTAACATTGATATATTGGAGTGCTCAAAATGAAATATAAATCATGACCACATAAAAGCTAAAATGTGATCCTGAAAAAAATCCTCACCACTAAAAAACCAGATAGGACATTATCCAGAATTTATTTGTACACTATCTCATGGATAATCAACCTATGTTCAGTGAATAATGATGCCACCTGATCGAATTCTGCCCTACAGGTATATTGTAACTAACATTATTTACAAGCGGGCACACAACATTCTGTATAATAACTCCTTTAACTTCTCTGTTTTTTCAGGAACTCTAATTATCAATTTGTATAAGTTATCTCTCACAGCATACCCCATACTCTGAGACAGAATTCTCTTTCTCTAGTTATATTGGCAACTAGAAATAATTTAAATTAAAATACTGGAATTGGCAAGGATAAACTGTGCCTCATAAATATCTTTGCCAAGTTTTTCACATTGAGTAGCTTTAATTTAACTAAGCATGACTCATTTCTAATAATCATGACTGGCATTAAGAAGTCACTTCTTTAGTCAATTAAAGATCATTTCTAACATCTAAGCACACTAATTAGTAAACATTTTGTTCTTGATTTAAAAAAAAAATGAGTTAAAAAGCAATTTGAGATGAGTCTAGCATGTTTTCCAGAAAGAACCAAGCACGAAGACTGTGACTTAAACTATGAGTGTGGTATGCCCTTATAATCCCAGCACTCCAGATGCCAAAGCAGGAAGAGGATACACAGTTTCTCTCTGGCCAGAGATATACATCCAGACCTTGTCTCAGAAATAAATTGTACTGGCTTTATAACACTATACTATACAAAACATCTAAGAAATTAGCTAGTTTCTAACTCATTATTTGTTCGTATATGACTTACGTTAACCATGTGAATGGGACGCAACTGCAATCCAAGGCAGAGTAATGCTTATTGCAGTGCCTTCGACTGGAAACTTTTCTTTTTCTTTTCTTTTTTTTTTTTTTTTTTTTTTTTTTTTTTTTTTTTTTTTTTTTTTTTTTTTTTTTTTCAGCCTTCCATGCAGCTTATTGAGATCAGACTTGGCCATGTACTTCCCTGATGCCCTGAAATGTGAGTGGAAGGCTTCTCAGAAGAGGTTTCTATGCTTCTCCTGGGCTCCTTTCACACTGCCACGTGACTGACACTGTGCAAACCCAATGATGCAGAGCATCTTGAGAGAAGAATTATAGAAAACACCGTGTAAAGCCACATTCAGTATCTCCACAGCTCCCATGGACTAAGCCACCAACCAAAGAGTACACGTGGAGGGACTCATGGCTCCAGCTGCATATGTAGCAGAGGATGGTCTTGTCAGACATTAGTGAGAAGAGAGGCCTTTGGTCCTGTGAAGCCTTGATACCACAGTGTAGAGGAATGCCAGGACAAGGAAGATGAACTGGGTGGGTTAGTGAGCAGGGGGAGGTGGGATGGGATAGGGGGGTTTCAGAGGGGAAACTGGAAAGAGGATAACATTGGAAATGTAAATGAAATATATAATTAAAAAAAACCAATAGCCACAAATAGTATAAAATATCTTGGTGTAACTCTTATCAAGCAAGTGAAAGATCTGTATGACAAAAACTTCAAATCCTTGAAAAATGAAATTCACGAAGACCTCAGAAGATGGAAAGATGCTGCCCATCCATACACATGAATTAGTGGGATAAACATAGTGAAAATTTACCAAAGCAGACCACAGATTCAATGTAACCCCTATCAAGACTGGCACTTCAGGGGGTAGAAGATGCAGGGAGGACCCTCTAGAAAATACCAGAGACCTGGGAGGTGAAAGAATCTCAGGACTCAATGGGGGTGACCTTAACCAAAATACCTAACATTGGGGAGAAGGGAACTCAAAGAGTCCACCTCCAGGAAACAGACAGGGCCTCAAGTGCAGGAACTGGGTTACCAACCCATAGTCAAAATTTCTGACCCAGAATTGTTCCTGCCTAAAAGAACTTCAGAGACAAAAATGGAGAAGAGACTGAAGGAAAGGCGGTCCAGTGATGGCCCAACTTGGGATCCATCTCATTGGGGAGGGTGGCACCAAGGCCTGACACTATTACTTATGTTATGATATGCTTACAGACAGGAGCCTGGCCTGGCTGTCCTCTGAGAGGCCCTACCAGTAGCTGACTGAGACAGAGGCATATACTTATACCCAACACCTGAACTGAAGTCAGGGACCCCTATGGGTGAATTAGGAGAAGGGTTTAAGAAGTTCAAGGGAAGAGTGACCCCATAAGAAGACCAGTAGTCTCAACTAACCTAAACCCTGGGGAATTCCCAGAGACAGAGCCACCAAGCAGGAGTATGCATGGGCTAGTCCAAGGTCCCTGGTACATATATAGAAGAGGTCTGACTGGTCTGGCCTCAGTGAGAGAAGTTGCACTCAATTCTTGAAAGACTTGAGGCCCCAGGGAAAGGGGAGTCCTGATGAGGAGGGAGCACCCTCTCAGAGGCAAGGGGGAGGAGGGATGGGATGATGAACTGTGGGAGTTGGGAGTGAGAATTGGGGAGGGGTCAATGACTGGAATGTAAATAAAATAATTTTAAAATATAACATATTGACAAGAAGTGGTATTTTATTGATGACAAGTGTACCATTGTCTTGCTTGTGCACAAATGTCTGATCACTGTTTAACATTGCTTTAGAAAGTATATGGTACTCACAATGCCTCTTCACAACACTTGCTCTGTATTCTCTTCTAGTTAAAATGTGTACAAAGAATATGAGTTTACAGATTTATAGCAGTTAAACAAGGGAGTATTTTAGTAGTATTTCTAGATAATTAGGGATATTGTTTTTTGCTAACTCACCAGAAACTTATATGTACTCCTTTCTGAACTTTCAATTATATTGTAAAATTGGGCTTTACAGTTTTATATTAAAATTATGGGATGTCTCTTACTTTGCATAGTTCTATGGCATTACAGAACAATACATTACTGATATTGTAACATGGTACACTGGTTACTTATAGAATGTCATTTTTTTTATTCCTATAGGGTTTTCAGGTGTAATTACAGTTCACAGTGTAAAAAAAAAAAAATTGCAATCATTGATAACTCCAATAATTCCAACAGAGACATCTTTATGTTGTAGTGTTATTTTAGAATTTAAAATGGATTCACCTTTCCAAAAACTCAAGCTTTCACACAGAAGTATTATTATTGAAAACAAATATACCAAGCTGTTTTATTGAAAGAAATGTTTGTTTATTTTTAGTACCACAAATGCTAAATAGTTGAGTCTGAATAATCATAAGCGACGCTCATTTGTCCACATCAAAATTATGTCTAACAGAAAGTGACATAAATTGTCTCCCTGGAGATGGCCATGACGGTTGTAGGTGTGTCAGCCATGTTTTCTGCATTCTTTGTGTGCAGTTATACGGACTATTGCAAGGATGAGCCTAGCTAAGATTCCTTTGATTCATTGTCTATGTAACATAGAAACATGCTTCTTGTTTTTCAGCTTTAATACATGTAGGAGAATATGATGATTAGTAATGTGTGTTTCTCGTGCCTTCCCGAGCAAGCAGTTCTAGCTCAAGCTTCCTTTGTATGTGTCAGGATAATGAAAAACATAGAAAACAATGCCTATATACATTGGTTTGCTATGGTGTGTTTGCCCTTCAGGTGTCTTGAAATGGTCTCAGAGATTGAGTGCTGTATAAGACACTCCCAGAACAACTGTTTCAGAGCAAGTGTTTCCACATTTGTTTTGTAATAATGACGTATTCAACAAAATTGTAATGACAGTATCCTTTGTCTCATTAGAGCAGTTAGTATGTGCAGCAATGCTCAGTATCTTACATAAGTTATATGTCTGCATATTCTACCCTTTCTTCAGGAAGAAACTGGTAGTCTTAAAATGTTAAGTAATATTCCAAGTTTACCAAGTTTGTAATTTGTGGAATTGTAACAAAAGCCTCAGACATTTAAACGAATAAAAAAAAAATCTATTCATTCTTAACCACAAATTTAATTCATTTTTTAAATATAAATACACATTGAATGTAAATTAGAGGTGATTCAGGGAGCATAGAAGTCTATTTCTATGAAGAATTGCTACTCTGGAATGTAGAGCAATAATAAATACACCAAGATAGATTCTTTTCTGGGATGATTTGCTGGGAAACAGCACTGAACACATTTTCCTGTAGTAAGGCCTAACTCCTTCCTGTTCTTTGATTTCTGTTTCTCTATTATTCTCCACTCTGAAAATTTAAACTCTTTTATCCCATGAAAGTTGATCAAAAAAGAAAGATGTCTAGCAGAAAGGACTAGACGGTTTTCTTTTAAAGGTCTAGATCCTTTTCTGAGATCGCTGGGAGGGATTTCAAGGGCTCCACATGTTCACTTGAATTTCATATGACTCTAGGTTAATCAGACAAAGCTTCCTTTTCCAGAGTCTGTTATTTTCTTTCCGATGGTACGCCCCTGGGAACAGGAACTCGTTTCATCTCTAGACAACATCCTCTGTGACATCATGGGTGCCGCTCCAGATAAGGAAGGCCTGGTGATAAGGAGGTCCCAGCTACCTTACTCTGACAAGGCTTGATAACCTCACAGTCTGTTTGTTTCCTATTTGCATTGATTCTTCCTATTTAGATAAAGCTCTGAGAATCAATGAAAACTCTGCTTCAAGAGAGGGACCAAGCTATCTAGTGAATTGGTGACTTGTAGGAGGAGAGAACACAGCTGTGAGTCAGTGACACAGGCATGTGAGCTTTGAGAGTCTGCTTTCCTCAGAGAGCAGAGGGCATGGATCCCGTGTTGTATACCTGCCATTTCCATGTCTCTTTAGATATGAACCCATGACAGGGGGATATATACTGCTCATAACAGCATACTTACATATGATGAGTACTCAATTATTGTGTTAAGTCCCTGGGTACTTCCTGCAGTCACAGTGTTTGGAGCTGTAAAATAATGGTAAAACAACCACATGGCCCTACATCCAGAAAGCATGCTTATGGGAAGATCTGCTATTATCTATGTAATTAAACATATAGTCATTGTCTATAAGCAAAATCACAATACTCTTCTTACCTTTGATTATCTATAGGAAATTTATCTCTGAAAAGAAAGGTTGGTTGTTTTTTTTTTATTATTATTTTGATTTTGACTTGTTAAGCATCAACTTGTTAAGATGTCAACAATCCTTCAGTCTTATGACAGGCTTTGCAAATCTGAGCTGTGGTCTTACAAAACACCTCCCTATATCATGTTTTTCATTATGTGAAGCAATCTGCCTCAATTCTTTCCTAGAGAAGCTATTTATCCCTTATATAACAGCTCAACAGATAGTTTTCTATAAAGCTTTCTATAACTCCAGCCAAAGAAAATGAATCCTGTCACTGTATTGTTCCAACCCAGATAAGTCCATGGGTGACTTCTTAGTATCTGAAATCCAGAACACTTGGGTTTGAACACTGGTATTGCTGTACCCTAACGTGTGGTGTTGGACTAGTGGCTTGACCTCTCTACTCTTCAACTAAATTATGGCAGGGTTACTACTCAGAGAAGCAAGACAAGTAGAAGGTCTGGTGTAAAGTTAGCATAGAGTTAGTTAGGTTATGACATGCTAGTTGGTACACCACTCTTTTATAATATAATTATCTGTACATTTTTTTTTTGTCAAGAATGTGAGTCAATATTCAAAGCCTGTTAAACTATGAGTTTATCCCTTTCTGTTTGCTGCGGCCAAGTACTTGATGAGAAACTGTTGGGAGGAAACCTTTATTTTGACTTATAGTTCAAAGGCCTACAGTTAACCATAGTGAGGAAGACAGAACAGCATGGTTAAAAGTTCACCTTATCTTTGACAAGGGAGCTAAAACCATCCAGTGGAAAAAAGACAGCATTTTCAACAAATGGTGCTGGCACAACTGGCAGTCAACATGTAGAAGAATGTGAATTGATCCATTTCTATCTCCTTGTACAAAGCTCAAGTCAAAGTGGATCAAAGACCTCCACATAAAACCAGAGACACTGAAATTTATAGAGGAAAAAGTGGGGAAAACCCTTGAAGATATGGGCACAGGGGTAAAATCCCTAAACAGAACAGCAACAGACTGTGCTGTAAGATCACAAATCGACAAATGGGACCTTACAAAATTGCAAAGCTTCTGTAGGGCAAAGGATACTGTCAATAAGATAAAAAGGCCACCAAAGGGTTGGGAATGAATTTTTACCAATCCTAAATCTGATAGGAGGCTAATATCCAATATTTACAAAGAGCTCAAGAAGCTGAACTCCAGAAATTCAAATAACCCCACTAAAAATGGGGTACAGAGCTAAACAAAGAAATCTCAACTGAAGAATGCCAAAGGACTGAGAAGCACTTGAAAAAAATGTTCAACATCCTTAATCATCAGGGAAATGCAAATTAAAACAACCCTGAGATCCTTTCTACCTCACACCAGTCAGAATGGCTAGGATCAAAAATTCAGGCTGGTACAACCACTCTGGAAATCAGTCTGGCGGTGTCTCAGAAAACTGGACATAGTGCTACCAATTGATCCAGCAATACCGCTACTGGGCATAAGCCCAGAAGATGTTCCAACTGGTAACAAGGACACATGCTCCACTATGTTCCTAGCAGCCTTATTTATAATAGCCAGAAGCTGGAAAGAACCAGATGTCCCTCAACAGAGGAATGGATACAGAAAATGTGGTACATTTCCACAATGGAATACTACTCAGCTATTAAAAACAATGAATTTATGAAATTCTTGAGCAAATGGATGTATCTGGAAGATATCATCCTGAGTGAGGTGCCCCAATCACAAAAGAAGTCACTTGATATGCACTCACTGATAAGTGGATATTAGCCCAGAAACCTAGAATACCCAAGATACAATTTCCAAAACACAAGAAAATCAAGAAAGACCAATGCGTGAATATTTCATTCATCCCTAGAATAGGGAATAAAATATCCATGGAAGGAGTTGCAGAGACAAAGTTTGGAGCTAAGATGAAAGGATGGACCATCCAGAGACTGCCCCACCCGGGTGGTCCATCACATAATCAGCCACCAAATGCAGACACTACTGCATACAGCCAGCAGGATATTGCTGAAAGGACCCTGATAGAGCTGCGTCCTGTGAGGCTTTGACAGTCCCTGACAAATACAGAAGTGGATGCTCACAGTCATCTATAGGGCAGAAGACAGGGTCCCCAATGTAGGAGCTAGAGAGAGTACCCAAGAGCTATAGGGGTCTGCAACCCTATAGATGGAACAACAATATGAACTAATCAGAACCCCCAGAGCTGATGTCTCTAGGTGCATATGTATTAGAAGATGGCCTAGATGGCCATTATTGGGAAGAAAGGCCCCTTGGTCTAGCAATCTTTATATGCCCCAGTACAGGGGAATGCCAGGGCCAAGAAGTGGGAGTGGGTGTGTAGGGGAGCAGGGTGGGGGGAGGGTATAGGGGACTTATGGGATAGCACTTGAAATTTAAATGAAGAAAATATCTTTGAAGAAAAAAGTTTGTGTCTCTTTTTTTCTCTCTCCCTTACTGTTCTCTCTGAAAGCTTCCTGGTTGCTCTGACTTCTCAGTCATATGCATTTGAACTTTTGCATTTTCTTAGCATAATCTTTCCTCAGGGGTTCTGTAGATCCTCTCTCCTTGCCCTCTTCAGAAAAGATCCCCTTTCTAGTCACAGCAACCATTACCCCAATCCCTTATACTGTTTCCTTACTTCATTTCTGTGCATTGCCTCATTGTTCTGAATTTTTATTATCATGAGCTTCCCTTGCTAGATATATACTATTTGAAGTAAACATTTTGGGATTTTCTTTTTTATTATTTACCCTTTAAGACCTCAGCCCCTAGGAAAGTTCATGTTGTCTAGTTGCTCAGTAATTCCTGTTGAAATGAGAGAAACTTGCTCTTTCTCACTCTTGAAATCTCTTCATAGTCTATTTATAGAGCTATTTGATGTATAATACTTTAGCTCAAACAAATGCTACATTAAAGGTCATTTTATTATTGGATAGATTAATCAGATTTTATCCTTACAAATGACAGGAAAAGTGATTTTCTGTGTGAGTAAGTCTATTTTATGGAGCCAAAGAGTCACAATGCCCATCGCATCCAGAAATGCTTTCAAGAACTACTTCATGGAAGTATTTATTATTTAGTGTTCTTCCCTAGCACTCAGTCCACAGCCAGAAACTAGAAAAATTTGTATATTTGCCATTCTGTGTGGGTGTTTGCCCTCCCAAATCTGGAAATGTGAAAAAAAGATGGAACCTATGTATGTACTTGTGAAAAAGTTCTACATATGCCCTTTCTACCCCTGCCAATTTCTGTTTACTTTCCCGACCCTCTCTCCCTAGCTCTCCCTATAGCAGACCCTATTCCCTACGTGAGGTCCCTTCTTATACCCTCCATCATCCCCTCTCCCACCAAGCTCCTACCCTCCAGCTACCTCCAAAGACTATTTTATTTACCCTTCTGAGTAAGATTCAAGAATCCTCCCTTGGGTCCTCTTTGTTATTTAGCTTCTTTGGATCTATGTATTGTAGTTTGAGTCTTGTTATGCTTGCATACAGGATCCTAGCACAACTGTCCTCTGAGAGTTTCCACACAAGAGCCAACTGAAACACATACAGAGACCCACAGCCAAACATTAGATGGAGTTCATGAGTCTTATAGAAGGATTGGGGGATGGATTGAAGGACCCAAAGGGGATAGGAACTCTACAAGAAAACCAACAGAATCAACTAACCTTACTCTTGGTGCTCCCAGAGACTGAACCATCAACCAGACCTGGCTACCACCCTCAACACATATGTAGCAGATGTGCTGCTTGGTCTTCATGTAGGTTCCCCAACAACTGGAGCAGGGGGCTGTGCCTGATTCTTGCCTGCCTACAAATCCTATTCCACTAACTGGGCTGCTTTGTCTGGCCTAAGTGGGAGAGAATGTGTCAGTCCTGCAGTGACTTGATGTGCCAGGGTGGGCTGATATCAAGAGGGTGCCTCCCTTTTCTCAGAGGAGAAGGGGAAGAGAGATGGGGTAAGGGTGTGTGTTAGGAGAGACTCGAAGGGGGCACTGAGATCAGGATGTAAAGTGAATAAATAAAGTAATGAAAAAACAATTTTAAAAGTTATTTATGTTTTATATTGTAATATTCATTTTATTATGTAATGTTGGGGATAAACAAAAAAGGAAAGGTTATAGATTTAGTAGTAATGTATTGGTGTATCAAGTTGACAAGGTTAGATTTTGTTTTGTTTTTTTTTTTTTTTTGTTAGTTCAACACAAGTTATAGTTATCTGTAGAAAACAAGAGAAAACAAACTTTAGTTGAGAAAATGCCTCTATCAGATGGTATGTAGTGCATTTTCTTGTTTTACAATTGATATGGAAGGGGCCAGTCTTCTTTGAGCAGTGTTACCCCTGAGCAGATGGTCCTGGGTGATATCAGAAAGCAGGATGATAAATCCAGGATAGGAAGCCAGGAAGCAGCACTCTTCCATGATCTCTGCTTCAGTTCCTGACTCGAGTTTCCTGTTTGAGTTCATTCACTGACTTCCCTCAATGATGGACTGGGATGTGAGAGTGGAAGCCAAACAAACCCTTTCTTCTGCCTTGTAACAGACTTTATCACAGCAGTACAAAAGTAACTAAGAGGAAAAAATAGAGCAAGGTTTATGGGTAATAATACAAGCACTAAAGACCTTTGAAAATGCAAAATGAAAACACACCATAGAAACTTCATATATATGTATGTATATTTATTTAACACTTTAATATGTGCAATGCCTCTTCCACTTGCCATAGACTCTCAAATAAAATATCCAATAATAGGCAGGCATGTATTACCTTCTTTTAATCATTGGTCAGTGTGGCCCCATACATCCTGTGCTAATTAGATTTTTTTTTCTTTTTTGTCATTGTTGCTTTGTTTTTGTTTTATTTTGTTATTGTTTTTGTTTTGTTTTGTTTTGTCTTTTGTCATCTGGAAGAGGTAAGTTGATAAAGGGTTTACTCCCATAAGATTTCATGTAGGCAAGTTTGTGGGGCATTTTCTTGATTAAATACTGGGTATACTCAGTCCTGAACAGGTAGCCCTGAGTGATGCAAAGACACAAGCTGAGCAGACCCACAAGAGCTGTGTTCTTCCTTTCCTCCCAAATGTGCTTGTGGTTGGTGTTTTATCACAACAGAACAGAAAAGAAACAAGAACAGCCCTGGTGACTGAACATGCAGGCGATTATCATGGCTCTTGGTTGCCTTCTAGAACTTGATGGTAAGACCCTGCTGTTAAAGACACCACATATTTGAGCCATAGGATATGGAATAAATAATCTGGTACTGATCTAGAAGCTTCTTTTCTATTACCTAGCTTCTATAGAGACAGAAAGGATTATGCATTCCTGCACAAAAATCATGACCAAGAAGTAAGTTAGGGAGGAAAGGGTTTATTCAGTTTATACTTCCATACAGCTGTTCATCACCAAGGAAGTCAGGACTGGAACTCAAGCAGGTCAGGAAGCAGGAGCTGATGCAGAGGCCATGGAGAGATGTTCCTTACTGGCTTGCTTCCCCCTGGCTTGCTCAGCCTGCTCTCTTATAGAACCTAAGACTGCCAGCCCAGAGATGGTCCCACCCACGAGGGGACCTTGATCACTAATTGAGAAAATGTCTCACAGCTAGATCTAATGGAGGCATTTCCCCAACTGAAGCTCCTTTCTCTGTGATAACTCCAGCTGTGTCAAGTTGACACAAACCTAGCCAGTACATGCATGCTATGGAAGGAGAAAAATAATCAAGAGTCTCACCAGCTGTGAAACTTAGAAGCCTCACTAGCAACTGGCCTGACAATGTAAGCCTATTGGTGAATTCTTGGAATGAATGTTATGAGAACAGCTAACCACTTTCTGCTTTATTTTAAAGCCCACTGAGAGGGAAGTCATGCCATAGAGAATGGTCCTATATCAGTGCACACACAGGCACACACTAACTCAGTGGGTTAAGTAATGACTTCAAATAAAGTTGAAAGGAAAACTTGGTGAGGAAATACGGCAGTTATTAGAAGGGAAGGAAGGGGTAGATTTGATTAAAATGAATTTTATGCATATATGAAATTCTCAAGCCCCCAAAAATTCACTTAAGAGAAAATATTTATTTTGGCTTGTGGACTATAACTTTTGATGCACCATGGAAGAGAAAACATACATCACAGTAGTACGAACCTGAAGCAGTTTGTCATTTTGCACCTACTGGGAGGAAAAAAAAAAAAACGGCTTTTTCTCAGCTTCACAGTTGTCAAGAAAAAATAATTTTATAAGTGCAAAAGACGAGAATTATGCCTGGGCTATACGGCATACATAGTAAGTATGGAACATTTTATAGATAGTTTTGTTTTTCCAGTGACTTGCCTGTACACTACTTCATCATCACATGTAGTGGTACTGATGTTACCCATAAATTAGGAAGGGATAACTCAGAATTACTCTGATGTTTATAATGATGGTATCTAAAATAAGTGGGATCACATTTAATGAGTACATTTAGGATATCTAGAATACTTCACTATTCACTGAAAGAACACCTGACATTTCCTATTGATAAGTGGTTATTAGATTCAGTAAAGAACATGGCCACGTAGATGACTTGTCAAAATACTGTTTATTGAGTTCTGTTTCCAGTTTCTGATTCATTGGTCTGGGATAATTACCAAGTAATTTGCTTTTCTATTTCTTCCCAAGTGAGGTTCATTCACTGGTACAGGCACCATGCTTTGTGAGCTAAATCAATGCTATATTTTCCATAAGGCTTTCCCTTTGCATTTTCACCAATATTTGCTATGGTCTTTACTGCCTTGTGTTCAATTGGAAAATTGATTGCATAGGGAAAAGGATCCTGGGAAGTGTTGGATAAACAGAATACCAATGACAACAATAGTTTTAAGAAAATTATATTATTTACACTTTCAATTGGTACATTTTTAGCAGTATATTGATGTTACTTCATATTTTGTAGCTGCTGTGAAATCTTACAGGTGTTCCTTTTGTCTGTATTGTGTAGAGGTAAAGTGGCCACCATTTCTGCCTTGTAGAACGATAGAAATCATTACAGATAGGATGAACCAGATGGACATTTTTTCTTCTGAAAAGGTTAAATGATTTTTTTTCCAATTTTTTATTAGATATTTTCTTAATTTGCATTTCAAATGCTATTCCAAAAGTCCCGTCCCCCCTCCCCCCTCCCCCCTCCCTGCTCCCCTGCCCACCCACTCCCACTTCTTGGCCCTGTATTGGGGCATATAAAGATTGCAGTACCAAGGGGCCTCTCTTCCCAATGGTGGCCGACTAGGCCATCTTCTGCTACATATGGAGCTAGAGACACGAGTTCTGGGGGTTCTGGTTAGTTCATATTGTTGATCCTCTTAAATAATGTTTGGGTCTGAAATTTCTTTTTTTTTTTTTTTAACCTCTGAAGATCGTGGCAATCACATACTAATTTGCCAGATTTAGAATGTGATGTGATACAGCATGTCTGAGACCCGGAAGTGCGAATGGAAGTTCTGTTTATAACAACCGTTTCTGGGTGCTTTGGCTCTTGAGCATTTTGCAAACGAACAGCAGCATGTGAGCTCTAACACTACATTTTTCTTACATTTATTCAGGGTCCTCAAGTCTGCAGAAATACTTCTCACGCTACCCCTTACAATCTCCAGATGGCCAGAGTTCTCTCTCTCTCTCTCTCTCTCTCTCTCTCTCTCTCTCTCTCTCTCTCTCTCTCTCTCCCTCTCAGTTTAAGAAAATATTATCCTCTTGCTGAGCTGGTCACTGTTGTGGTTTGCAGCTTTATGCCTGGGTAGAACTATTGATTGCTTTTTTCCCTTGGCAGCTTACAGAGTGCCTTCCAATACTATGAGAATTAGTCCTCAAGGAAGAGGCTTCCAGGTCAGGTCTAGCTAGAAATAAACCTTAGAATACATAAAATGAGCAATTGATGAGTAAGAAAAAAAGTTTCCAACTAATAATAGGCAATATGCACAGACTGTGTCTTTTTACTGGTATGTTGCTATTTTTCAATCTGTTAATTAGGGGCCATTTATTCATATTACAAGCAGCACTGTTTCAAGTCTAAGAGTGTATTTACCCATTTAGTAGTGTGGACATTCCCAATAAGGGTGTGTCTAGTTGCCATCACACCTGTGACTAAATGTGTGACCTTGTCTTGGAAACACATCACTTTTGGGGCGTTTGCATTTAAAAACACTTATTTTACTTTGAAATATCTAACTTAGTATATTTAGCCTAAAACTATTAATACATAGTAACACAGGAGATAGTCTCCCAAATACCTCAATCAGGAGGCTGTTTGTCAGACATCCAAAGACAAGTGACCTCAGGCATGAAGCCTGGGCAGAGGTTCTGAAATAGCAGCCAAAGAAAACGACATCTTGTTAAACAGGCATGCTACTGAGAAACAGTTGCCCTTTTGAAAAGTGTGTTTCTGGAATTTTCCCAACTTTGGGGTGACAGTAAGCAAAATAAGAGTTAAATGGAGTCCTTTAGCCTTGTTCTCCTATGGTCTTGGAAGTTAGGCACCAGCCCTCCCACCGGCTGGTTAGCACTGGAACAGGAAGGCAGCTGAGGAGAGAAAAGCAGCCTGCTAACAGGATATTTCTGTGTGCTTGCTCCACAGCTGCATCCTCAAAGAGGATAAATGAGGGCACATTCGCTCATTAATCAACTCAGAGGGATCATACCCACAGAAAAAAAGCTCCAATCAAGTTGCTCAGATGTGTTTGTCCTTAAGCGCAATCACTAATTGCCTGGAAATGATCCTACAATTCTTCAAGTTGGCTCTGGGCCTCCGTTCTCCTGTTTTCTGAGTAGCAAGAGCCGGTTTCCCAAATCCAGTGGATAGATAGAGCAAACTGTAGATTTTGAGATTTTGACACATGCAGTTACCTCTTACTGAACTTGCAGGAATGGAAGTGGGAACAGAGTTGCACTGGTAAGGAAGCCTAGTGAGTGGGGAGATCCACCTGGGAATGAGTGTCAGAGTAGCCTCTCTTCCAGTAAAGCTTTATTAAATTGGGATGGCTGACATTATTATTTTATATCACATAGAGCTTTCATTTCCATAAAACATATTGAAGACTGAAATTTATCAAATGCCAATGAGACATCAGATTTCTGCTGTGAGCTGAGTTTCATACAAACCTTAGAGAAGAGCTATTTCCAGGTTGGAGTGAATTATAAGGCGAAGCTGTGCTATTGGGAGCTAAACAACAATTCTTCACTGCCTGATTTTGCTATTTAAAGACAGTCTGAGATACTTTGATTTGTTATGCTCTAAGAGGCCCAGGATGATGTCTCTGATCTCATCCTTTGTTTTTCTTTTGAAAAAACAGAAGGTTGGGGCTTGGGTTGGTGTAGGGTATTCAATAGTTGACACAGGTTATTCAATAGTGATTCAAGAGTAGTTTGGGAGCGTTTTGATTCTCGCTAAGTGCTTTGATTTGAAGTGACTCTCCAGATAATTCCTTTTCAAATATAAGACCAAAATACATTCCGAACTATAAGGTAAAGACTTTTAACCCTACATAAATACTTTGCTTTCTTTCTCTTTATTGAGAATAGTCTATTCTTAACACATTGCTGTATAAATATAAAATTTAAGGGAGATTGAGACCATGAATGTTCTCCATGTGGTGAAAGTCATAATAGCTCAGAAAGTATTTACAGTGTATTGTTTCTGTGCTATGGCTTGGTACATTATGGGTTGGAGAGTTTAATTAGAGAATAAGAAGAGATAGCACTTTAAATATATTATTAAGGCTTGTTACCTATTTTGGTTTTACTTGCTTGTTTTTAGTTTAAAAAAAAAGATTATTTATGTTTATGGCTGTTTTGCCTGCATGTATGGTTGTGAACTACATGTATGCAGTGCCCATGACAGCAAGAAGAGGGCTCTGGATCTCCTGGAACTAGAGTTACTGATATGGATAGTTGTCATGTGGGTGCTGGTCCTTTGCAAAGGCATCTAGTGTTCTTCACCACGGTGCCACCTCTTCAGTCCTGTTTGTTTTAGTTAGAACTTCTATAAATGGCTTTTTCAAACTTGTGACTTCCTTTATTAGCCTCTTGTGCTCGAGTTCACATGCTAGAGAGCAAAGTCTTGGGCTTCAGTAATATTAGGTGAGCAGTATATAGCTGAGCCATAACCATCTTCATCTTATCTTCAGATCTTTCTCTCCTTGAATGTCAGTCATACTCATGTTTTGAGATTTTAGGATGCTGTTAATGTAGTAAATATTAGAGTCAAGAAATAAGCACACCATTCTTAAATAAAGCTGGAAGAACTGAGATTTAGTACAGACAAAAATGAATGGGCTTGGCCAGACATGTCTCCAACAAATTCAGCCAGATGAGCTGTCATTCAATTCATCAAGCAGGTTTCATACCTCGCTCTGAATTTGGACAGGTAAAGGAAACCTTGTAAATTCTCATATTTGTCTATCTCTGTGATCAAATCACTATCTTAATGGTACCCGTGATCTCATGGAAATAACCACTAGTCACACTTCACTGTTTCATCCTGCACATTAGTCACAAGAATAGGTGTTCCAGCCACACCTAGAAGAATATAGAGAAATTCCTGCTCAGAGACTCATTGTTTGTGGAAATGTAGGAACAATAGCAAAGCTTTCGGTAGATCTGCTTTTTGTTAACATCATTAACTTGCCACACTAAATAAAAGAGATAGTAATGTATCTTTATCATTTCAGAGGGCATACACTCCTCATACAGTCTAGTAAACTGGTTTTGTTTTGAGAACTATGATTATATATAGCAAATAGTTTTTGTTTCCTTTCTACTCAATATTCTTTCTTGTTGTATAGTTTTATCCTACCATTATTTATTGACTTAAACAATTCCCTGTTTGGGATTCTGTAGAATGATTGCAAAAATAGAAACTAAAGCAGCTCATTTTATATTCAATCACTAGTACTTTTGTGGAACAGTATGAAGCAATAGAGAACATATTCTCTCTCTCTCTCTCTCTCTCTCTCTCTCTCTCTCAAACAAGCCCTCGTTGTTATAGCCCAGGTTGGTCTGTCTCAATTTTAATGGTTGGTCTTGAGTCTTGAGTATCAGTCAGTTGGGAGTCATGGCTTTGGGCATTTCGGTGAGGGTGTTTCCAAAGATTAACTGCAAAGACCCACTTTCAAAGTGCGCAGTGAGTTCCAGTAAGCTGTGAGACATAAAGAGATCTAATAAAAAAAAAAATACAGTGTGTCTGCTGCCTTTGCTGCTTTATTCTGAGCAAGCTTGCCATTTCCTCCATTGCTCTCCTCACTCTCTGAGACCTCCAGCCTCCTCATCCTCCTTCATGGCTTTAATACCAAGGCTTTCCAGGGAACTCCCAGGATTTCATCCCAAAATGCTCACACGTTAAGCTTCATGGACTGAGTAGCTATGGAGACTTCTCTCTTTCCAGCATGCAGAATGCCACTGTTGGACTACCCAGACCCTATCACAGAAACCTATGCATTAATGCCATTTTAGTATTCTCTCTGTTTCTCTCTCCTCAGCCTTCTTTTACTCAGTTCTGTTCTTCTAAAAAAACCTTGCCATATGTACTTACAATATTGCCTCAGTTTCCTCAGAGTTAGGACTATAGATAAGCCAGAAAAGTCTTTTTTTAAATGGATATTTTCTTTATTTACATTTCAAATGTTATCCACTTTCCTGGTTTCCCTCCCTCCTGGAAACACCCTATCACACCCTTCCTCCCCCTGCTTCTTTCTATGAGGGTGTTTCTCCACTCACCCACCCATTCTTACCTCCCTATCCACACTGGGGCATCTATAGAGCCTAAATAGGATGGAGGACTTCTCCTTCCATTGATGCATGACAAGGCCACCCTCTGCTACATATGCAAATGGAGCCACATGTACTCTTTTGTTGATGGCTTAGACCTTGGGAGTTCTGGGAGTCTGGTTGGTTGATATTGTTGTTCTTTCTATGGGGTTGCAAACCCCTTCAACTTCTTCAGTCCCTTTTTCTAACTCCTCTATTAGGGACCCCATGCGCAGTCCAATGGTTGGCTGCCTCTGTATTTGTAAGGCTCTGGCAGGGCCTCTCAGGAGATAGCCATATTGGACTCCTTTCAGCATGTACTTCTTGGAATCCACAATAGTGCCTGGGATTGGTAACTGTAGATGGGATGAATCCCCAGGTAGAACAGACTCTGGGTGGCCTTTCCTTTAGTCTCTGCTCTATACTTTATCAACCTATTGTGATCTTTTTATACAAAGCTCAAGTCCAAGTAGATCAAAGACCGCCACATAAAACCAAATACACTGCAACTTATAGAGGAGAAAGTGGAGAAGAACCTTGAACATATGGACACAGGGGAAAATTTCCTGAACAGAATATCAATGGCTCGGGCTGTTAGATCAAGAATCGACAAATGGGACCTCATAAAATTGCAAAGCTTCTATAAGGCAAAGGACACTGTCAATAGGACAAAACTGCAACCAAGAGATTGGGAAAAGATCTTTAGCAATCCTACATCAAATAGAGGACTAATATCCAATATATATAAAGAACTCAAGAAGTTAGATTCCAGAGAACCAAATAACCCTATTAAAAATGGGGTACAGAGCTAAACAAATAGTTTTCAACTGAGGAATACCGAATGGCTAAGAAGCACCTAAAGAAATGTTCAATATCATTTCATCAGGGAAATGCAAATCAAAACAACCCTGAGATTACACCTCACACCAGGTTAGAATGGGTAAAATAAAAATCTCAGGTGACAGCAGATGTTGGCAAGGTGTGGAAAAAGAGGAACACTCCTTCATTGCTGGTGGGAATGTAAGTTGGTACAACCCCTCTGGAAATTAGTTTTCCTCAGAAAATTAGGCATAGTATTACCTGAGGACCCAGCTATACCACTACTACCCATATGCGCCCATATACGTTGGCATGCCACTACTAGGTAGATGATTTTTACTCTCCTCATTGTCTTCTGCTTCCAATCTCCGGATTTATATCCAGCTTTATAACATGCCATTCTCTCTGTCCTCTCTGTCCTCTTTTCCCCTTTCCCAGGGAACTACACAGATCCTGATGGAAAAAACAGCTCTCTCTCCTCCACAAAATAGAAAAAGAACGAACACTGTCTAATTCTTTTTATGAGGCCAAAATTACTCTATTATCATAGTCCACAGCCAGACAATGTGCAGAGAATGAGAGACCTTGGAACACTCTGTCATAAATGGGATGTCTCCATCAAATCCTTCCCTTTAGGGGTCAGAGAACTCTGTGGAAGTGGAGGCAATATGGTTGTTTAAGCTGGAGTGGGGGTGTGAGGGCACAAGATACCAGTGGGATAAGGCCTTCTAATTACAATATGGCCAGATACACTTATAAGCCATCAGAGACTGGCAGCAAGGAGTGTCTGCATAGGTCTAGGCCAGACCAGGTCCCAGCACAGAAAAGGGAAGTAGACACTATCCCTAACCCAGAAGCTATATCTCATTGATAACCACTTGCAAATGAAAAGTTACTTTTCTCCAAAAGAATCTCACTGGGGATACAAACCACTCTGAAGGGCAGGCCAGATGCCAACACTAGATTGGAAACAGACAATGAACTCCATGATGTTTTTGGAGGTTCTTTGTCTAATCATGTAACATGGGAATCTTTTTGTTGTTTATTTTGTTTTACCCTAAGAGGTCCTTCACATATATATCCTGGCTTCTGCCTTTGTGTTTTGATGGGACGCTTGTGAGTTTATACATGGATAGCTCTCCATCTATGTGAGTCCTTGTGCTTTTTCTCTCACATTTTCCTTCTGTTTGTTTGCTTTGTCCTATTGCTTTTTAGTTTTATCTTAATATGTTATATTTTATTGTATTATTATCCCTTAGATGCCTATTTATTTTCTAAGGGACACAGAAAGCAGGCAGATCCAGATGGAATGGGGTTTGGGAAAGAGTTGAGGGCATAATTAGATTACATTGAAAGAAAAACATGTATTTGTAATAAAAGAAAAATTTCAAATTTACTATGCATATTACAAATACCTTTTTAAGTTTTTCTTTGACTTATTTATTCTCCAGATTTGTTTCCTGAATCTGTTGGGTGGGCAGAGCTGTTTAAATTTTACACTGTTCAATCTTATCTTAATATTTTTAGAAGTAATAGTATAATCGCAGTCTCTCTCTCATATATGTATATGAGAAAAAATATATATTACAATTTAGCTTTTTTAAGTTTTATTTGTAGATCAGTGTCTATCTTGGAATGTAGAATAGTGAGCCAACTGTGGTACCTTATTGAATTATCAGTATGACTTTTCCTAAAATGAAAATTTTGCATGCATGTGTGTATATGTGTATGTGTGTAGATATAGATACTTGTTTTCTGTTTCATATGTAAATTATCATCCTATCTTGCAAATAATGCCTTTTATCTCATAATTTTAACTCCTCGTTTTTGTTTTGTTTTTATTTCCTTTATTTCATAACTTTATGAGTGCTGTATTTATGTTGTCCCTCTTTCCTCTTCTTCCTCCTATGCCTCCTGAATCTCACATTCAAGACTTCATAGTCTTTGCTTATCATTGTTACATACATATGCATATAAATTCATAACCACAACTAGCCATGTGAATTTCATGTTTTCAGGGATAGATGTTGAGGGGTATCCTCTTGAGATTGGATCACCTCTAAAAGGACTTGTCAGTGGATCAGACTGATTCTCCCTTTCTTGGTAGTTATTCCGTGACTGTAGTGCTTTCTTTAGAGGTAGCTTTATGAGTTTTCTCCCATATACGTTGGCAGGTCATTCAGAGTTATTTAGGTATCATTTAGGTAGTCATTGTTACTATCTCATGAGTCAACTTCCTGATCGTTGGCTCTTACCATCTCTCTGCTATGTCTTCTGTGAGGCTTCTTTGGACATATGAGTTTTATTGTAGATGTACCGATTGACATTGGTCACTCCGTGTTCAGTTGTTCTCTGGATTTTGATGAGTTGCATCTTTCTGTAATGGTCTGCTTCTACTACAAAAAGAATCTGTTTATGAAGACTGAGGACTACACTTATCTGTGGAGATGAAGCTAAGTATTTAGAATGCAGTTTGAAACTATACTGGCTTTGGGGAAGTGGCAGTAGGAGGCTCTTCTCTAATGTCTTTGGCTTCACCAGACACAGGAAGAGGCTTCCCCCACAAGATATGCAAGCTATTATTGCATCTTTCGGAATATCTTGTCACTTTGTGGATTGTAGGCATTACAGCTGAGCAGAATTACTGNTCCTCCTCCTCCTTCTTCTTCCTCTCTCTCTCTCTCTCTCTCTCTCTCTCTCTCATTTTTACATTTTTGTGACTAGGACTCTCTAGATTTATGTAGTCCTAGAACATGCTATATAGAGGTAGATAGCCTGAAAAAGACAGAGCGATGTGCTTAAAGACTTGTGCCAACCACCGCACCCAGCACAATCATTTTCTGTTTGTATTTCTCTAGTATTTGATCACCCTTTTCTTTGAAATCCTTTTACAATATTTTATTTTTGATGTTTCATATATAAACACTTTCACAAGAGAAAACTTTAATTTAAAATCCAAAAAGATTGATGCACCATATGACAGTTCTGCTATATTTTAATTATTGTTTCCCAAAATGTGTTTCTATATCAAGCACAATATGTTCCTCTAATAGAGAATATTTTCTAGACATTTTCTTGTGTTTTTTTATAAATCAGGTTTCCTTATATGTGAATATATATATATATATATATATATATATATATATATGTTCATGAAAGTTGGAATTATATTAATTTATGTACTTATTATGCTATCATAATATTAATTGAATTCTATCATGTTTTCCATACTGCTGGTGAGGGACTTCACGTTTTAATTTTTTGAAATCTTCTTTTTTCATTAATTTATTTATTCAGTTTACTTCCCAATATCAGCCTCCTGTCTCTCCCCAGTCCTTCACTCACCCAACTCTTCACCTTGTTTCCCTCTCCTTCTCCTCTGAGGGAATCACTCCACCCTAGCACATCAAGTCCTTGGTTGACTAGGCACATCCTCTCCCACTGAGTCCAGACAAGGTAGCCCAGTTAGGGGAACAGAATCCAGCAGGTTCAGGGACAGCCCCTGCACCAGTTGTTGGGGGACTCCCATGAAGAACAAGCAACCTATCTACCATGTATGTGCAGCCCATGCTTGCTCTTTGGTTGGTGGTTCAGTCTCTGGGAGACCCCAAGGGTACAGGGTAGTTAACTGTGTTGGTCGTCCAGTGGAGACTCCATATTTTAACTTTAAAATAAAGTTTTATTTTTAAGTACTTCATGAGCACATGTAAGCATATGGTATTCTTTTGAAGAATTATTGAGATTTCTTTTATTAATTTAAAAGCTAGACAGATATATTATTGACGTAGCGATCCTCTGGGTAAGTATGCTTTGAAAACTTTTTTCTCATTGTTTACCTCTGTGCAGGTTGGCATTTTATAATGTGATGCAGAAGGAACAATGATTTTGTGTTCGTTTGTTTTAAAATAGAAAAGGAAGACTAAGAAGACAGTATAATCTAAAAACCAAGTAGATTGAAATTATTCTTGAACAATTGGAGGAGGGTCTTAACACAGGTGATAACATCACTTATATTTGTGGGAAAACAAAATCTCTAGCTCTTTTGCATTTATATAGCTCCTAAGTCAGAGAAAATGGAATATGAGCGTCTGTACAGCTTGACTGCTAAAAGGTGAGACCAGAGCAGAAGATTTGTTTGAGTGGATGCTTAATAAGATTTTGGAGAAGCACAAGTAGCACAGGAACTACTTATGACTCAAAAATATCTAAACTGTTCTGCTTAATGAAAAGTGCAGTACTACATTTTCTGCAAGCAAACTGTTGAGGACTTCTTAGATATCTGAGAGGTCTAGACAGTTTCAGGAAATTTTGAGAATAGAAAAAGCACACACTGTAGGGCAGCATACCATTATTGTATATAATCTTTAGTAATGACTGAAACCCAGACCATTGTCTGTTGAGGAATGTGGAGATGAAGAAATCTGGGGAAGTAATCGGGGACAAACTTTGAAGAAAATGAAGGTCAGATGCAAGTGAGATTCATTTAAACAATAATCATGAGCATAGCAATAATTATAGAGACTCCACAATGCTCATAATTTAAAATGTGAAAATTAAGCATTTGCTTGTTACAAACATTTTGTTTTGTGTATGAATGTGTGTGTTAACATTTGTGTATGCAGTTGCATATGTGTATGTGGGTGTGTATGTAGAGGCAAGAGGTCAGCCTCAGCTATCATTCCTATGTGCTCTCCAATTTGTTTTTGAAACAGGATTTCTCATTGCCATCATATTTGTAAAACAGTATATTCTGCCCAGTGAGGTCCAGGAATCTATCTGGCTCACTAGAACTGGGATTAAAACTAGCACCATGAAGTTATCTTTCTTCCTTTTCCTCTTCCTCTTCCTCTTCCTCTTCCTCTTCCTCTTCCTCCTCCTCTTTCTCCTTCTCCTCTTTCTCCTCCTCCTCTTCTTTCTCCTTCTCCTCTTTCTTCTCCTCCTCTTCTTTTTATTTTATGTGGTTTCCAGAGATCAGAGGTCCTCATGCTCTGAGTATCTGCAGCTATCTCAGCCTTTTTAAGTCCAGGCCTATATGAGTTATTTCTTTAAAAAATTAACAAAGGATTATTTTATTAATAGGCAGGTAGGCTATCCTTGAACTCAAGAATCTCTTGGTTTAATCTCTGACTGCTTAAGATTCCAGACTCTGATCACTGCACTTAGCTAGCTTTTGATTTTTAATGGCAACCTTTGTAGTTTTCAGATAATTTGTCTCTCACTTTACACTTCTTTCTTTAAACATCCATGAGTTGCAAGGACAAAAAAGACACAAGAAACAAAGACCCAGTCATTTGCATACTTAGGAATTCCATAAAAACTCTAGACTGGAAGCCATTGGAATTGCTACCTCACCTTTTTATTTATAACAATAAATAAATAAGAACGATTAAAAAAAGAAGGGGGAGAGGGAGAAAAGTAGGAAGGAAGGAGAGAGAGGGGGAAGAAAGGAGAGAGGGAGAAAGGTAGAAGAGAGAAATGAAGGGGGTGGGAGGGGAGAGAGAGGGAGAGCCCTGACATGACATTATCAGACCAAGAACCTCCAAAGATGCTATTGAGTTCAATTTCTGTTGGCTATTTTCTGCTGGGCATGTGGCTTACCCTTAAGATTAATTTGTTTCCCCAGTGAGACCCCCTCCACCTTGTAGAAAACTAAATTTCCATTTGTACATGATTATCAATTGTTAATTGTTGGGGCCTGGAAGCACCTGTCATCTCAGTCTCCATCTTGTCCCTGGGCCATCATCTATTAAATAAAGCTCTTTTGCTTCTTCCACTATCTAGCTTCCATTCTGTAATGGACTCTGGACCTTTTAGAACAAGGGCACTCCATTCCAGACATTTTATAATGAGGACATTCCTTTCTGGACATTATACAATGGGGACATTCCTTAATGTGCTAATGTGTTACCTAGCACCAGTTTCACCTGTGTACCTGAGCAAATACTGTTTGTGGTTTTCAGCTTTATAAACACTCCATTTCCCAAGAGTAAATGAGACTTGCACAGAATTTTTGTCTTGTCCCCTTCCTTTGCATCTTCTGATCCCAAATTTGGAATTGTAGCTCCCTTCCCTTGAAAACCCTGATGAATTCATGCAGTTTTATTTTTCTTTCTTTAAAAGAATCCATGTAAGAGTATGAATAAGTGAACCATTATGCCAAATTATTGATTTAGATTTTTTTGAACTTTATATAAGCTTACATTCACAGATATGGAAAATACCCTTAAATAAGTCAGGAAATATAGCTTTTATGATCCCCAAGAGAACACCCCAGTAGCTGCTAAAGGTAGTAGAACAGAAGAAGTGTTTAAGTCATGCAGGTCAGGACAGTTAATAACATCTGAGTTAGGGATGGGAGCATGAGTCTGCTCTTTTTTTTTCACCTCTAAGCCCTGATCTGGTGCAGACCTGTGAAGGCCCTAACATGCTGCCTCAGTCTATGTGAGTTCATATGGTGTTGATACTGATATGAGTATGTCTGTCTCTCTTGTTCTTTTCTTTGGAACTTGTGCTTCTGTTTGTTTGCTTTGCCCTACTCTGATTGTGGTTACTTTTAAAAATCTTACTACATAACTTATTACACCTTAGATGTCTATTTGTTTTATAAGGAAAGACAGGGAGAGCGTAGATCTGTATGGGAGGTAATATGGGAAAAGTAGACAGAGGGGAAAACATAATTCAAGTATGAAAAAATGTTTTTAATAAAAATATAAACACAGGAATAACCTCAAATTATCAAGTACCCCCACATTATGAACTCAGCTCTTCAAAACCAGGAATATTATTATTTTTTCAAATTAAACGTTAATCTTACCTGATGATACTGTCTCAGTAGCAATTCTTTCTCTCCACCATTTAAAGTTTCAAGTACCATATTGAATTATTTAAATTGCTTTAATGTTTAAAAACAAACAAACAAACTTTATATTCATGCTGTACCGACAGCCAATATTGTAGACTTTCTGGTACTCTCCCAGAGGCCAGAGATTTTATATTACTGTGTAGAATCAGTTTTACTAAATAAAAATTGTACTGGGTAAATCTAAGAGTCACAAAACACTAAAATATGCACAAGCAAAAATAGTTTTAAAATCTTAGGTAAGGCACAATTCTCTAAACTGATTCTGAACTCTCAGCCGTAGAATAATAACACTTCTTCTGTTCTACTACCTTTAGCAGCTACTGTGGGTGTTCTCTTAGGGATCATAAAAACTATATTTCCTGACTTATTTAAGGGTATTTTCCATATCTGTGAGTGTAAGCTTATATAAAGTTCAAAAAAATCTAAATCAATAATTTGGCATAATGGTTCACTTATTCATACTCTTACATGGATTCTTTTAAAGAAAGAAAAATAAAACTGCATGAATTCATTAAGGCCATAAACTATACTATAATTACAGAATTGCTCAAGAGCTTCCTTACAACAGCTGCAAGTCTTTAAAAGTAACAGTCATATATATATATATAGGCACAATACTGAACACACACAGAGATGCCCACACACAAACACACACATACACACACACACACACACACACACACACACACACACCTCATTTGTTTATCAGCATCACTTCTGAAAATGCCTAAAAGGACAATTGAGAATTTGTGGAATTTAAATCAATAAGATGTAGAATAAATTCTAATTTCAATAAAAGGGGAAAATGTTTCATAAAAGTTTAAAGAACAAAGAGATATATTTATATTTTGGGAAAAATAAATGTCTGGTGCTATTCTGATATACCTACCTTTATATGTGACTGGCTCTTGCCTGTTTCAATTTCTTTCTTTTTTGTTTGTTTGTTTTTTGTGTTGTTTTGTTTGCACATTTAGTGGTCTGATTCTTATATGACACGGGAGTTTCTTTTCTGGACCTCTTTATGTGGCGTTGTGTATGCCGTTGCTTAAGTTTTCCTCCCTTTCCTTAGATTAAGGCAAACTTCTATGATTTTTTTTTTGTCAAAAATATTTTATGTGCCTTTGAATTTCTTATTTTAATGCTTATTATATATAGATCTTTTCTACTTAAATCTTGCTATTTGTTTATTTGTTTTTTATAGTGTCCCAGTTTTTTTTTTTTTTTTTTTTTTTTTTTTTTTTTTTTTTTTTTTTTTTTTCCTTTTTTTTTTTTTTTTTTTTTCATGTTCACTTCCTGGTTTTATTTAGACTTAACACATTTTGACAAAGCTATCCACTTCCTCTTCCTTGTCTTAGGAACCTGCTATTCTCTCTTCCACTAGATGCCATTTTGTTTACTGATACTATCCTCTGGGTTCTTAGACTTCTTAAATTTTTTTTTTTTTTTTTGAGACAGGGTTTCTCTGTATAGCCCTGTCTGTCCTGGAACTCACTTTGTAGACCAGACTGGCCTCGAACTCAGAAATCCACCTGCCTCTGCCTCCCGAGTGCTGGGATTAAAGGCGTGCGCCACCATGCCCGGCTCTTAAACTTTTTTTTAATTTAAGTTATATTCCATCTTTTTAGTTAACTTCAAAATTCTTCTATGTTCCAGTTTCATATCTTGAATTGCTTTTGTGGTACTCATTCAAGCATTCGAGTTCCTTGAACATTCTTGTAATTGCTGATTTGGAATAGCTGTCCTATTCTTGTTGGTTACATTGCTTTTTTCAGATACCAACACAATGGGGTGCTAAATTCTGCAGGAGACAATGTTTTGATTATTCATGTTGTTTGAGTTTTTGTCATTGGACCTCAACACCTGGAGTTAGGGTTTCACCAGTGTTTCTTCTGGTTGTCTGCTTCCCTTATTATCTCAAGTTGTCAGAGTGTGGACCAGCTGACTTTTGCTTTGTGTTTGGCCTTGGAATCCTCTTTGTTGATTTGTAAATGGAATGCTAGAAGTGGGCTTCACTCAGCTCAGAATAAGTGTTCCTTCTGAGCCTAGAAGTAAATATTTTGTATTGTGATGGCTAGTTTTATGTTTACTTGACATAAGCTAGAGTCATTGGAGAGGAGTGAGCTTCAACTGAGTGAATGCCTCTATAAGATCAGGAGGTAGGCAAGTCTGTAGGCCATTTTCTTATCTAGTGATTGATGGAGATGGTCCCACCCTGTTGTGGTTGGTACCACCCTGGGGCTGGTAGTCTGGGTTTTATAAGACAACATGCTGAGCAAGCCAGTAAGTGTCAAACATCCATGGCTTCTGTAACAACTCTGCCTTCAGGTTCCTGTTTTGAGTTTCTGTACTGACTTCCTCTAGTGATGAACAATGATGTGAAAGTATAAGCCAAATAAACTCTTTCCTCACTAATTTTGTTTTGGTCATTTTTTTTTTTTAACCACAGAAATAATAACTCTAACGACATGTAGGCCTAGAAGATTCCTTTTGCTGATCTTTTGTTTGTAGAGGGTTTGCCAGGCTGTGCAGGTGGTCTTTGAGTTCAAGGTTGGACTACCCATGATGCCCATGCTTTGCAGGGTAGTGGTTAGTGTAACTGACAGGCAGGTGATTGTGTGAAAAGATCTGTATAAACTACAGCTGGTCCTTACTGGACTCCAAATGTCTGATGCTTACATCAGGTGTCTGGTTCACATGCTACATCTTTTGTGAAATTTGCTTTATTTTATTGTTTCATTTTGGTTTTAGAAAATGAAAATAAATTGTGTAAACTACTATGAAACTTGTACCTATAGTATCCACTTCATATGTATCAAAACCACAATTCTGTTCTTACTAATTTATCTCTCTCGCCACCATACTGACAGCTCCTTGAAGATTGGAGAGGTGCTGCTCCTCTACATTTTTAGGACAATAGAATATTGGTTTACAGATGCTCAAATATGGTAAATGTACAAAAACACAAATCCAAGAATTCTAATTCTGTAATGCTGCTCAAAACTTTGAAACAGATTTAAATTAACTTGTGAAAGCACAATAGAGGTGTAATAGCATTTATTGAAGAAAAAAATAATAAGAAAAGTGTAAGTGCTATACTGTCTCTATAGCTAAAATTTCTAGAATATTAGAAAATTGGAGATATATTTCTTGTTTTTCAAAGATTTCTAAGCAATTGGCATTTTTTTTAACTATAAATGAGGAATTCTCATTTACTCAGAATTTGTGTTTTGGCCAAGAATCTTTGTAAATACTCCACGCAAAATAGTATGTTAATTATTGTGGGCTCTTTGAAGCAAGACTGCATGCAAAAAAAAAAAATGGTTTTAACATGACCATATTTTCTTGTTTCTTTACATTGATGGGACATCAAAAACAAAAATATCACTTAATAAGCTCAGCAAGGGAAA
Organism: Mus minutoides; assembly: GCA_902729485.2. Lineage (NCBI taxonomy): Eukaryota > Metazoa > Chordata > Mammalia > Rodentia > Muridae > Mus > Mus minutoides. The sequence continues at coordinate 21,711 of LR752114.1, read as the reverse complement.
CAAAAAAACAACTCTAAGAAACCTTAGAGCAGCATATTACAATGGCACCTGTAATGCATCATTTGACATTATTGACTGACTAAATTAAGAATTTATAGCAGGTGTGCACACATGATCTTTTGTTGCTGTCTGTGATCCACCTGCCAAGTTGCAAATTATTTATACAAGATTGCACTGTTCACTCTTATCAGCAGGGCACTTAAAAAAGATTGTCTCGGATTTCACAGAAACATTCTTTAGGGTCTAGTAAAGGACTAATAGAAATGAGATTGTTATGCACCGAAAGGGTATTTGTAATTAAGTGTTCACAAATGTATGCTGCTTGAATAAGATAGTGTAATAGCTGATAGATGACCTAATCTGCACTCTTTCAATTATCTGTCTGTTGTTATTTATATAGTAGTTTTTACTTTTCTGATTGCTGCTAATTTTAATGGCATACTTTTGATCCTGTCTCTGACTTAAAAAAATGTCTTTATACTCTCCAAAGGAAGATAGATTAGAAAGTTTTCATTGTTTTGTTAAGCCACATATAAATTGATTTATGTGCCTGAAGTAGCATAGCATATGTGGAGAAATTGAGCCTCTTACTTCCCTCGAGTAGACATGTGGCAGCTCCAGAATAGACCCTCTGGCAACAAGCAGCCTTGCACTTTTATCTAATCAGCTGTTCAAATATGATCTTTTCATGCATGCAATAATGTGAAAAAAGTTTGAAAATCACACAGTGTGTCCTTACAGAACCCCAGGAGGAGTTTGCTGAAAGACCTGCAAAGACAAGGAGGAGATCATAGGACAGTGGCCAGAAGCCTGCACTTGGTGACCTGCCTGAATTGGCATTTTTGTTCTGTTTTTACTTGTTGAAAAACATTGGATGAATTAATCAACTTCTCTATGCTGCATTTCTCTTTTCTGAAGATGATAATAGAACCTAGATTCTAATATTTCTGTGACTGAGAAAATGAAGTAAAATGATAGTCAAAATGCGTAGAACCTATTTGATATGCATGGAGTCCATGAGACCGTTCATTATTGTGATTCATTTGCTTGGTAAAGAGTAAGTTCTATTACATACAAGGACAGTTTAATAACATAATATTGCTTATTAAGGTCATTTCTCAACAGCACCTAGTTTCCTCTCTGTAAGATGAGTTCATCTTTTTTTCTTATTTGACCATTTACTCATGTTAAGCAATACTCTTTTAGCACTGTAATTTTTGATAGCATAGAATAAGGCAGAGGCCCACAGTACATCTGAAAATGCAACTGAATTGATTCAGACTATTAATTTCATATCTGAAAGTCAGAAAATCATGGTTAAAATGTCTGTTTGAAAGACAGATGACATTTGGCTAGCCTTTTGATTTGTAGTTAAAGCTAAGGAGAATTTGATATTTCAAAATCTTTATGGGTGATTCATTTTTTTCTTTTCCTGTTGTATTTTGTTCAAAGATATTTTCCACCAAATTAATTGAGAACCATGATGTTGAGACCTCAAAACATGGAGACTGAGCCCAGAAGAACAGGGAGGAAAGGACTGCAACCTGCTCCCAGGGACTGGAGAAATTAAAAAAGAAAAAGAAAATAAAAAAGAAGGTTGGAATCCATCAATCTTCTGTGCTAGTCATCCTCGTCTTCATCCTCCTCCCCTTCCTCCCCTTCATCCTCCTCTCCTTCCTCCCCTTCATCCTCTTCTCCTTCCTCCCCTTCATCCTCATCTTCGTCTTCTTCACCTTCATCCTCATCTCCTTCTTCATCAATATCTTCCAACCCCTCCTCCTCTTCGTCGTCATCATCATCTTCTGTCTCTCCTTCTTCATCATCTGTGTCGGGAACCAGATTCCCGAGGAAGGGAGACATAACTGGTACAGTCTGCAGACCTTGCTACACCTGCTATTATGTTTGAAATATACAAAGACTTTTGTTGCTGATCTGTGTTGTCAGTACACCAGTTTGTTTCAGCCCAATAGGCATCTGATAGCTGTTCCTTCCCTGAAAATTAAGTGAGCACATTAACTAATGTTGAGATCAAGCCATAAATTAATCATGCAATTTATTCACCTCACTGCTGCAGTAATTCCCCAGTAGCAACTTGGATGCTGCAGAGAGTAAGTTGACTATGAAAATGCACAAATGGCATCTTAATGACCTCCAAGAGCTAATGTAGATCTGTAAGTGCCTAACTAAATCTCAGAGTGGCTTGGACAGTAGGGAGAGCTTGGCACATTATTCCAGTCTGCTGAGTTGAATCATTTGGACTCCCTTTATTTGCTGTTGGCTTTTATTTTTCTCTTTCTCTACCCATGCATAAAGGATATTGATCTAAATAAAAGATACTGTAAACATGGAGTTTGTTAGGGAAATATGACTATGCAAGTATAATTTCAACGGTCAGAGTTCTTACAATGGCTAATTTACATTAATTTGTTCTTGAGGCAAATGTCTGACTTGACTAAATAAATGTTTTCTTAAAACCAAATCATATATTGCTCCTGGTCTTTGTTTTCTCAAAGCCCATCAAAGGAGAAAAATCATATTTATTAGAAATTCTCATAGTTGATCTCAGCCTATTATTGTAAAATAGATTAAACCTCTGATAAAAATGAGAGAGATAAATTTAAATCTGAAAGAATTTGGATTTCTATTCTAAAATTGTCCCAAAAGTGTTTTTTTTTTTTTTTTTTTTTTTTTTTTTTTTTTTTTTTATGAGACAGGGTTTCTCTGTGTAGCCCTGGCTGTCCTGGAACTCACTTTGTAGACCAGGCTGGCCTCGAACTCAGAAATCCGCCTGCATCTGCCTCCCAAGTGCTGGGATTAAAGGCGTGCGCCACCACGCCCGGTTTTTACCACCATGAAATAGTTTCAATTTTAGAGACTATTTTACAAACTTTCTTGGAGAATTTAATTTAAATGAAGTCTACAGTTAAATTTGAGTTGATGTGTTTACCCATGTGTAAAACAGGATAGATTTAAAAAAAATGGTTATTTAGACCACATAAAATAGTAAATAATGTCAGTCATTTTCCCACAGCAATACCAATATTCCCTTAGGTGTACTTATTTTGCATATAAATTTACTTGTTAATACTCATTTACTCATATTAATATGCATTTTCTGAAAGTGCTTTATCTGTGTACGAAGTTTCATTTACTATTTCAATACTCTAATTAGTCTTTGGGTCAAAAAGTGAAAATGAATTAAGCTCTTGAAAGTTAATGATAAAGTTCTATTGGCTCTCCTTGGACAAACAAATAGACTGTAGTATTAAGTCTTTTATAAACCTTGTTTACACTCATTTATTTTTGCCTGATAGAACTTGCTCTATGTCTAACTTTACTTTAGATAAATTGTGAAATATGTTTAAAAATTACAACTCTAAATATTCTTGGAAAGCTTTCAGTAATAATTGATATCATACTTTTTTGCAGGAACAATGTTCTGTTTCATCTTTATGAAAAACCCTTGAATGATACTACAAAATTGTTACAGTTGTAGCTGAAAAATGTAATTAAGAGAAGTTATGCAATAGTAAAGATCACAGAGCAATCAGGTCACAGAGCCAGGATGAGAATGTTGCCATCAGGACACTTCAGTGAAAAGTTTTAATCACCGAATTGACTTGTATCTCACAATACACATTATTTTAAGCAGCATAGAAAATTTCTTGATAAGAGCTCAATAATCGGTGGCTATAGGTAAATTTATCATTGCTCTGTTCTTCAAACAAAGGTCATCATAGAAATACAGAATTCAAGACAAATAATAAAGCTACTGAGTTTTTATTTGTCTTGATAGGTAGTATTCTAGACTCACTCCTGGATTAGTTTATTGCTGTGTATGTCTTTAATGCTATATATTTTTTCATTCTCAAATTTTGATTTTGAGTTGATCTTTCTCTATAAAATCTTCTAGAATCATAAACATTATTAACAGATATATATTCTCAATAGTCAGATGCAGGCATGGCATACAGAACCAACTTCATAGCATACATGGGTTATTTGTTTGGTATTCCATTCTGATAAGATCTCTGAAAGCATTTACTACCTACCTAGTTAACAAACCTAATTTTTATTCACATGACTTATTTCCCATTTTCTCATTTACATTACATCATATTGCTTCTTCTTTTGGTTGGCTCCAAATTCATTTCCCCTATAAAACTCTTATAAAATAGAACATCCATATAATTTTATGTCACTGTACAGATTATTGTTTGTTTCTGCCTCTACATATTTCTGTAATCCTCAGTAACATTTCCCAGGAGGAAAATTCTAGAATCCAGATGGCTCATATGAATTGTTTCTTCTGTGTTTTCTACATTATCTATAGTAACTTTGGGTGAATGTGAGCACAGGCTTTGCTTGTTTCCCAGTGGTGGCCATTATATTTTCTTTATAAATACACAGAGCACAGAATACAGATACAGAATTGAGTTTAGTAAATTTGTTGCATGTGATATTTTCAAGTAAAGTATTTCACCTTAAAGTTAAAGTTCAGGTCATGAAGGATGAATAAATTAAACAAAATACTGTTGGTTCTGGCATTTCTTAAATTATTACATCTTGATTTGGGGAGGGCACTGAGGAAAAATGGAATAATGGGATGAAAATCTATTAAATCTTTTCCAATGATATATTTTGTGTGTGTGTGTTTGCTTCTGTGTATATGTATTTTTATGAGTATATGCATGCAGCATGCAGAGAATAGAAGAACTGGAGTTACATATTTTGGAGTGCTGGCCAACATTGGTGCTCACGGGTCTTGTAGAAGAGCAGAGACTGATTATAACTACTGATTCTTCTCTCCAACTACCAAACTTTAAGTGTTTATTATGACATTATTCTACCAATATCTACTATACAGCCAAAGGCTATAAATAAATATCTCTAAAAAGCATAAATGAGTAATTTATTTATAGGTATGTGTGTGTGCGCTTTTATACAAGTTATTATGCATATATTTAGTGCTATGTGTTCAAATATATTATATATAAATGTGATATAAATGTATATGCACATATCATATAAAGATATTTTATATAATTTTATACAAAACATTATGTAAAATAATGCATATAATTCAGTCTAATAATTCCCTTAATGCATAGAAAGTAGTTAATTTTTTGTTTTTCTATCTCATTATATTACTAGACTCTCCATTTTATATTTTTCTGTGCAGTTGACATTTTCAATGAAATAAGATATAACTTTGTGCTATACTGTTTTCAATTATTTTAATCAGATGGTATATGTATTGAATGTTTTTGATATTAGGTAGTTCCTCCATTTTAGATACAGAACCTGAAAAAAAAAGTATTCTCCTTCTTCAACATATCAAGTGTTTCTTTAATGTTTTTCTTAGTTTTTTCTTTTAAAAATTTGTTATTATTATTATTATTATTATTATTATTAAATTTTTGGTTACACCTGTGAGACAAATGTTCTTTTTACTACTTGGTTCCTTTTATTTTCTTACACTGAGAATTTTATTTAAATATAAGAATATTTATATATTTATACAAAATTATATATATATATATTATATATATTTATAAATTGTCTCTATAACTTCTTATGTATACATAATTAAATAACAAATAATTAAATACAAACATTTTATATTAATATAAAGTATTTAATTTTATCCCTTGTTATTTAGTTGCTATATATCCTAGATAACAGAATTGCATAGACAATTTCTGTAGGCCATTAAGTATATAATATTTGTTTTATCTAATGTGATTGTTTTTATAAATAAATAACTTAAAAGATTTGGCAATAAATTGATGGGAGTTTTAAAAGATTTATCGTTTTTTACACTCAGAATTTTCTATGAAATTTCAGTGAGGAAAAATTATTTGTTACTTGGAGTTTGTTTCATTTTAAAATTTTTATAATAGTGTCTCTTCACATAGCCTGAGGTAACCTCTGTGGGATAATGGTGTATAAATACATTTGAGTTAGTTCAGTGGTAATTAGTGACACATGAGTGAAGGACCGTATTTTATGGCCATGGATATTTAGCTTAGTGAATGATATTTGGCTTTATAAGTGTCTGTTGGGGGCTGTTATGAATAATAATGAAGCCGGAACATATAATTTAATCTGCGGTGAATGCCCCAAGGCAGTGTGGCCTTGGGAATCCAAGCTGCTCCACTTCCATGGTCTAAGTGACATCCCAGAATACCCTCTGCAGTAGTATGGAGCGACAATCAGCATGCTGCTCAAGGATCATTACCTTTTGAATACCATTCTCATTGCTCCTTTCATTTGAAGTTACTATGACAATAAATTGTATTCATTCTATAGCTATAATACATCTGCTTTTGATGATTGTTATCAGTAATTACAAAAGAAATTGTAATTACAAAAGAATTGTGTAAAATTTGGAACAATTTAGATATTGTCTAGCTGAATTGTGGCTTTCAGATTGTAGAACTTCTGTACCACAACATGACTCGCAAAGCTTCCTGCTTTGTTTTGTTAGGATCAAGGGAAGATAAACCTTTAAAAATCCTTTTGTTAGGAGCAACCTGTGCATGCTCTTCCTGAGTTGGCATCACTTCCATCTTTGTTTATATGTCTTTGCTATTTTGTGTTCTTTCATGCATACAATACACTTTGACATTATGATATTTAATTATTCATTGCTTTTCATCTCCCCAGTGGGAAGTAAGCTTGGTGAGAATAAGAATTTGTTTATTTGGCCACCATTGAATTTTTATGATCCACATTTGAGGATCTTGAATTAACTTTCACATATGCATATGTATTCTCATGTTTATCTAAGGATGAATCCATGTTATATATTTAATTTATGTACTATTATATCTATTCTAATTTGATAATTTCAGTATAGAATGCTACAACTTGCATCTCAGGATAATTCAATTCTGTTAGGTTTTAGATAGCTGAAGATGAATAAAATAGAATCTGTCCACTTAGATTTCAAATTGTACATTTATGTCAATCTCATTTTATGAGGAAATGTTCTAAAGCTATAATTGCAAACAGGAATCCTTTCATTTATACAGAGCATAAGAGTCATGAAAGACCCATGATGCAAACTTTTAGATTTCAGATTTTAGTGTGCACAAACACAAACACGTGCACACAAACCTTCACCACCACCACCATCCCACATACTATTGTATTGATAAAAATATGAAAACTAATGATATACCAACCATTATCATATTATTGAACACTTTGCAATTATGGTACTTCTGATCAACATACTTTTTCCTACTTTTGTTAATGATCTCTACATTTTGTTTTGGAATCTCATTTTTTTAAAAAAAAAAATCTTTGTTTTCAAGTTCTTGTAGCATGGTAGACAGATACAAAGATTCCAGCTGAGGAAGATAAGACTCCACGTAACTCCAATAGGGCAAACCATTTCTCTGAACATGATGATGCCTTCAGAGTGACTCAAATGTATGACCCACATGAAATATTGTGACTCTTTGTCAGGAAGACATATTTGTGACTTCTACTTTCATTCACACTTAAAAGGAAAAGGTGCCAAGTTGCTTCACTCATTGTGCTGTGTACCTTTAAGAGCCTGTTGGTAACTGGAGTTAGAGAAAAAGGGTTGTGCTGGGAACATGGCATGAAGGAGTGGAAGAAACTGGACACAATTTTCTAAACTTCTATATAACCAGGTCCGTGCAGAGCTCATTTTTATTGTTTATGTGTGCTTAACTAATTTATTTATTCACTTTACAGTCCGATCACAGACCACTGCCCTCCCAGTCCCTCAACTCTCCTCTGAGAAGGGGAGGCTCCCACAGCCCCTGGATACCAACCTACCCTAGCACATCTAGTCATTGCAAGACTAGAGACATCCTCTCCTACTGAAGCCAGAGAAGGCAGCCCAGTAAGGGGAACAGGATCCACGGGGACTCAGGGCCAGTCTCTCTCCAGATGTTGGGGGATATCCAGTGTTCTTAGTGGACAGGTACTTTGGGAAAATCAAACTTTCCCTAATAGAGTATAGACAATTTTATGCCCCTTGAAAAGACAAAACATTACATTTGTGAGTGAGAATACTTTTCCCTCTGGGCCTCTTTAATTTTTTTTTCTGTGTCTAACATGAGGGGCATCACTAAATTTGTGGCATCATTCCTGTCCTTTCCTCATCACCACAACTTAAGAACTGGCCTGACCTTGTTCCTTCCAGAGACATGCATTTCATAGATTGAGCTCCTTCTGCAGAGCTTGGTATCACTGCCAGACATCTGCTTTAGAGAAATTTGTAGACTGGTGAGAATCGGTACTCATACAATTTAAGGAATGGGAATAGGAGCAGTATGTATAGAACTGTATCAAAGTCTCAGTTCCCAGTCCCTGCTGAATCAGCTGCTGTTTTCCTTTATTTGAGGAACAAGTAGAGAAAGGCATCTGGGCAGAGACATTAAGATAAGGAACATCTGCTCTCATCCTGGATTTTTAGCTTCTTCCTGGGACTCAGACTGGAACTTTTGTAGTTCTTAGCAGAGTAAATGAGGGAGCTTTGTATTTGTGTGACGTGCCCCAGTGGAAGTTTCCCCACCTCTGAGTTCTGTGTCCTTTCTCTCTCCTTGTTAAGAAGAGCAGGAGTTCTACTGCCTGTGGAACAAGGTGCCTTGTGGCAAATCTTTGGTATGCCTATGTTCTTTTAAGATTTTCTCGCTGTTAAACGAACCTCCTTTTATCTCTTTAATGGAAAGAAATATAAGGTTGGCTTTGTGATTTTGATCCTTTATGTAAGCAATCAGCTCTAAACTCCTACCAAGGATGTTCCTTTCCTCATGTGTATTTGTTTCCCTGAGAGCCTCAGAGAGAATGGGTTTTAAAATAAAGAATAAGTTTAAATATCTAAAAAAAAAAGATTTTCTTGTGATACATGTTTGCTGCTAATGTTCTCTAAGTTCAAAGAACTGAGGAATGATGTTATGCTCAGGATTAAACATGTCAACCCCATTTCCTTATCAATGTGTGGAATTATTGTGAAACCTACAATTTTAGATTTCCTCCAAGTATCTGGAATAAGTATTTTCAAAGAGTATCTAATGGCTTCTTTTATTAGAGAACAAACTTGTGTTTTATTTCTGTTTTCATGCAGACTAGGAAATCAATGTGCACTGTTATTTTAAAAATTCTCAGCCTTTTTATGAATAATTTATGAAATGTCAGACATTATCAAAGGTCCAAATAATAGCCTGTTTGTTCACCTACACAGATGTATTTATTATTCCTGAAAATGATTCAACGCAGTTGGCTGAGTGATTCAACCCTATTTTTGTCTGCTCTTGGGTAGCAAGTAAATGGACATTTGATTCTAGTGAAGGACAACAGTAATCTTCACACAGAGACTGACAATACTAAATGCTGTATTTAACTTCTGTAGGTGTGACCTGTGGGTAAGTTCAGTAAATGCCTTTCCTAGTGAAGAGATACATTTAGACAATGAAAATATTTTTGAACCCAAACTTATACTCCTCAAGTTTAAATTTAAATTCAATAAATATACTGCCATATGGGTGCAATATTAAAATCATTATCTAACGCTTAGGTACACTGTTACTATTAGCTCTCGTGGCATTTATAAGAGATATGTACTAATTAAAATGTTTTGCAATACTAATGTTTCTATTAGGATAAAATAAGATTTCTTTTGAAATGGCATTTGCAGAACAGAGCTACATGTATTATTTAATGTTACATGGTTTCTTCTTAGTAGAAAACCTATAATAGCAGTACTGAGTCTTTCTTATTTGTTATTTGAATGAATATTGTGTCTTTTTCTCCTAGGTAATTTGAGAACTTTTTTTAAATTTAAAACTTGTTGGAAGATTATGTGCAATTATTTATTTAATCTATAACAATGTGTACGCACTATATACCAGCTACCAAGTTACCATTCTGACATAGATCCATTCTAGCCACTGCATACTGTACCATGTAATGATGAGGGCTAGGATGATACAAGGATTTCCCTGAGGTATGTAGAAAGAACATAGATACTTCTCTAAAACTAGTAATATGCTTAGTAGAGATAAGGTCCTGGGGGCAGGGCCTTCGGAGGTTCTGGTTTTAAGATACCAGATCTTCTACCCTTCCAGGGCTGTAGCATCAGTCCCATCACAGCTGTGGTCACAGTCTATAATGTCTGTTCTCCTTGTGAAACATAGTCCTCTTGTGACAAACTTCCCACTGTCTGTGTCACATTTTATGATAGTTTCTGTTGACTTACCTCATTTATTACCTGTAAATAGTATAGAAGGTGGTCTACTTTTTAATAAACTTGCTTGGAATATGGTATAGATTTGTCAAAGACCTCCAGACACAAATATATATATATATATATATATCTTTTGATCTCTTGTACCTCTCTCCTAGGACCCTGCCACTGGTTACTGAAGAATGACCTGCAGGCCCAGCTCATCTACAGAATCATTGGTTGTTATAGGCATATCGATATGGGCATGAGTAGAAACATGGATAGAAGTAAGTATGTATTTGTACTTTAAATGTAAATCATTTATTTTTATGAGCTAAACTATTCAGTGTGATGATCTGAGTCTTACCAGCATTTTAGTGAAGTTTTAAATTAACCAACTCCTTTTTTCTAAGGGATTTGTACACTTTAGAGACTATACTCATAAGTTTCTGTGATAATAATATACTCTGAACAATTCTGTTAAATGACACAGAAAAGCTTTTACTTTTTCACCAGTAACTTACTTCCAAAAATGCAATAGCATAGGCATTCTAGTCATAGCCATACTCAGGCTACAATGCCTGACATGGCTCAAGATTTTTAAGGTCTTCATTAAAAATATTAATCCAATGTCAAACACACAAAATTAGTTTCCAATGGCAAACAAGTTTAAGACAAACAATTATAATTACATTAAAAACCATAGATAATATTAAGAACATGATGTTGAAAATTTGGGTTAATTTCTGAAACTGTTTTTGTCCCTCAACTTCAGGGTCCTACTATGTGTCATACTCTGTGACTTCCAGTTTTCATTATTGTTGTTGGTTTTCTTGGGGGGTGGATAATTTTGAAATGTCATTTTCTTCAGATACATAGAATTTGGCCTTTTGTGAAGTATATATATTTTACTGAAATATTTCATTGGCAATTTTAAAATGTTTCAATCTCATAGTTATTGATAATGTCACATATATTTTCAAGATTTCTGTCAAGCCTGAGGAAATGTCTATTAAGTATTTTTCCATGTGTGAGTTACACAATTTGAGAGAATTTCATCTGTTTCAATCCATTTCAAACCTCTGTAACAGACATTATAAATTCAGAATATGGCTGTGCTTCTGTCTCAAGACACAGCATTAAGATGGATTAACAGTCATATCTTAATACATTGTCTAAAAAAAAAAAATCTATTGTTATACCAAAATGGCTACCAATGACACAACCGTAGATCATAATTACTGACTTCATAGTTATGTAATATATCTCATTAAATCCCAACAAACCATGCCCTCAATTAACATATGTGAATGGATTCCTCAAATTCTCATGACTTTTCCAATGATAATCTTCCTTCCGTGATCCCAGAGATCTGATTCTGGAATGGAAGAGTTAAGCAATCTTTCAAAAAAGTTTTCTGAATGTGAGTACAAAAGCTACAAGTGTCTATGTGAAGAACACACAGGTAGGAATTTGTACTTCTAGCATCAGTCGAGGGCTGTAGAAGAGCCCTTGAAGATAAAAAGCCCAACATAGGTCTTTACTGTCTTCTGTTAGACTTTCTTCTGTGTTATAATCACCATTTTCTTATAAAACAAAAAAATATGTTAAATGTTGTTAATAAATATTCAGTATTTATTGGGCATTATTCTTGTAATAGTAGTGTGAATGGATAGCATTTTAAAGTGACAGAGTTAGTTTCATTTTCCTGACTTATGTCTTTATTTTCAATATCACCTGTATTAGCTACTTCATCCACCCATTGCTTCTTAATTTATTCATGAAGTTAACCAACAAATGTCACTTAAAAAAGACAACTGCCTTAAGATATGCAGATGAACAGCAATATTGAAGCCTTGCCCTGCCCTGCCAAGAAATATGGATGAATTTTTAACACACAGGACATGGTTAGTAAACTAATGCTGTTTTTTTTCTAAGTTTTTAGATTTATTTATTTATTCATTTAATGTATATGAATATTTTGCCTGCCTACATGTTTGCGCATGCAACATGTATATGCAGTCCCTGCTAAAGGCAGAAGAGTGTATTGCATCTGCTGGACCTGGTGTTACAGATGACTATGAGCCACCAAATGGGTGCTTGAAATCAAACTTGGGTCCTCTGAAATAGCAGCAAATGCTTGTAACAGCTGAGCCAACCCTCTAGACCCTGAACTAACATTTTTTTCCCTTTGGTATTACTGTCATTTACCCAATGTTTTACTCTGGGATATAAATAAATAAATAAATAAATAATAAAAAGTCTGCTTTTTTAAATATCTTAAACAGTCTTTTCTCAAAACAACAATCGAATACTTCTAGTATTCTCTACCATTCTTTATTTTTCAAGTGGCTATGCCACATCTCCCTAACAGTATGCAGATTCCAGAGCCTGTCTTTCTTTCTTTCTTTCTGCTCCATGTAGATTTATAATTAAATGTTTATAGCTATGTCCTGCGGCAGAGTCTGATGCAGAACAAAAAAGATTTTAACATTGCCAACGGTCCTGAAATGCTACCTCATTACTAGATACATGGGACAATCAAAGCTCCACATTTCCTTGTATTTCCCCCTAGCTTTCTCTGTGTATTGAAGACACTTTCCTTTCATATCCATTTAGACACAGTGGTAATTATCCCATGCTTTCTCCCATATTAGTTGGTGAAACAGGTTCGGGCTGATAAAGCACTGTAATTCCTAAGAAGTATTACTCTAACATTGATAGAGCTTCAGTCATTTAAAAAAAGTCATTCCTGTGAGGGACTATTTTTAGAAGGATTTCAATAGAACAGTATTTGTTTATATATGTGGTGTAGATTCTTCTTTATTCCAAAGAATAACCTTTTAGTTAAAGGACTAGGCTGTTCACCATTGAAACTAATGATTCAGTATTGAAAAGCATCCCTCTGAATGCACAGGACCTGGCATAAGCCTTGAAAGGGCCAAAGAGCGTATTATCTGTCCACTGGTTAATGAAGGTAGAGTAAAACAGGAGTCCCCCATTAAATAAAGTGTTGGGGGATTTCTTCTACTTTCTGTGGAAAGCTGAGGAAATGCTGAGTGAATGAACATCTCTGAGTGGAAGTGTGCAGCTGACACAGGCACACGGACTCCAGTGCCTCAGCCCCATGGAAGTGGCAAAGCCTCCTTGTGAGAATCACAGAGATGGTAAACCCTCCTCAGCAGCCAGAATATAAATGTTAACAGGGTTTTCAGAAAATATGCATAGTAGCTGCCTTTTCCTCCCTGATATTTATAGCCTGAAGATTACTCCTGTACAGAAGCTGCCCCTATTAAGAGTGTCTAAACCTATTTTCTTGCCTCATCTCTATGCAGTAAACCCAGGTGTCTGTCTATGTTTGGCATTTCTTTGCTCTCCCACAACCTCTAGTCAGGTCAGTCCCTGAAACCCTGCTGAATAAGGCCAGATCCCTATTTTACTTCTTAGCAATGCTTCTTCTCAGGTCTTTGTTGCATTTATGATAAAATGATCCCCAAATTGAGTTTCAGAAAAGAAACTTGAAACAAGAAGTTTGTAAAGGTTACCCATTAATAATGTAATCTCATTGAAGGTTGGGGTTTTAAAGATCCCATAGCAGAGATGGCTAAAACCCCATTCCTATGTAGTATCCCTAAATAATACTCTGGAAACCAACAAATTTATAAACACTCATTAAGGTCCACTAAGATCAAAGCCAAGCCTCTAGCTTTTCTTGAGTGTGCATTTTCGCCCTTCAGATTTCTCCACTATGGTTCAATAAAATATCTTCAGGGCACTTATCCATTCAACATAACTTTTCATTGTTCCTAAAACTGTCATGACAATGCATTGAGAATTCAGAGGGAAGCAAAGAGCTGCAGTCTCTGACCTCAACTGTCTAGAAAAGGCTAAGTATGAAAATATGTGTGAGGACAGGAGCATTGGGACTATGTTCCCACACAGTAGAGCACAGCAAAAGTTATCATTAAAGAAAAAGAAATGCAGCTTTAGCCAACCTTTTACAGTGACATTTTGAAAGAAGCCCTGCACATTAGCAAATATAGTACATACTTCTTAGAGAAACATGTCCTCTGAGATTAGATCTTGGTAGTATAGAATAACAAGCAATGAACACTTGAAGAAGGGAATACATGAAACAGACTCCTTCTAGACAATCAAAGAGTTTCAGAGCCAGGTTCCTACTTTTAACTCATTAATTTACAAGAGCAAATCTTCGGCTATGAGGTAATGTATAATTTACTTTACTTCCACTATGAACAAACACATTAGAAATCCTCAGATCTAGATTCTAAGAACTCTGCTATCCATAGAGGAACAATGAGTGATTTCAAAGATTAATTCAGTACTACATGGTTAGTGGCAGTAGAAATGTAAATAATGTTTGAAGAATTTAAAATAAGGCTAGGCCAAACTTAAAAGTAGCTTATATATAGAATAGAAATTCTAATTATTTTTACACCATAAACACATTGAGAATCTAATGTAATACAGATTCTCTTATTCTCTTGAGAAAATACATATCTATATCTAATCTATATCTATGTCTATCCTATATCTTAACCCATATCTCTGTCTATATCTTTGTAACTATATCTAATCTATATCTATATCATCTATATTTATCACTATCTCTATTTCCCATATCTCTCTCATTCATCATCTATCTCAAATTCTATCTTTATATAGAAGGTATCTCAGGTGAGAATACTATGGCTTCTAATTGGTCCCACATATACACCTCTTGGTATTTGCACCTTCATGTAATATTGATTATTATAATATCATTTGGCATCCTAGTTATTACTTGTTATCTATATCTATATATCTATATATATCTATATCTCACATCTATATCTATATATTTGAATATGTAAATCGAGCATTTTATTAAAAAATGTTTAGTCCATCTTTTATTAAGAATCCATATGCCACATGAGGATACTTTTGTTCATGGTGAATATTGATGTCATCTAAAGTGAGATCATTAATGGCTCTTAACTTGGCCCCATATAACCAGCTCTTGGTGTTTTCACACTCTTGTAATTTCGATTATTATACAGTCATTTGGCATCTTTGGTTATTCTGTCTTTTTGTTTTGGAGATAGGGGTCTCATGACCTAGGCTGTCATAGAAATCAATATGAGACAAAGTTTAAACCAACAGTTTTCCTGACTACACCTCCTAGGTGTTGGGATTCCAATTGCATACTACCTTGCCTTCTACTAGCTTACATTTAATGGTGATACACAAGTAAATTGTGATTTAGTTACAAAGGAATCCATCCATTCTGACATGAACTTGCCCCTTGGCTCTTCTCACTGTGTGCTGATGGAGCACAGTCGTCACTCTGACTGATGGAGTCAGTAGGTAAGCTCTTATCAGTCTTATGAAGAATACCACACAGTCAATAATAACTCAAGGTAATCATCATCAAACAGCTACAAAAGGAGGATCCCTTGCTAGTAACCAGCAGCTAGAGAAATGGGCTGGAAAACAGTCTTCTTTAATGGAACTTTCAAGGAAGTCATAGCTTCTACCTTGATTTAGCCCTGTCAGACTCTAAGCTAGAGCACCAATTTAAACCTACACTACTGGTTCACAAAAACTGTGAGGAAATAAGTACTATTTTAAGCAACTAAACTTCAAGGTAATTCATTATATACTAGTATGTAGCATATATATAATCTAGGATGAAAAATAAGTCAGGAATTCAATGTAGAACATCACCATAGAGATCCTTGAATTAGGTAAAGGAGAAGTAGAAAGACTTATGACTCTTCACCCCAATGTAACCATTTTCTAGATCCTGACACCAAAGAGCATGATAGGCTATATGAAAAGAAGGAATAAAAATAATTCATGGAATATATGTTGCTAATGTACCAACTATAAATTATAATGTTTAGCTCAGATACTTAGGTAGAAGTGATTGGCAATATTCTTTCAAGAAAAATACAGGAAAATTAGATCAGAGAATGAGTAAGTTTTAATATTGAAAGCATATGGTAGAATACTGTACTTGATAGCTTTGAAGACAGACAGGAACCATGACCCATGTAACATGAGCAGTTAAAACACATGCTAAAAGACCAAGGATGTCTCTCCCATAGAACTGCAAAAAAGAACATATTTTATACATACCTTATTTTAACTTTATTTTAGCTCAGTGAATGCCATTTGCAGTTTTCATGTTCAGAACTGTAAGTCTGTAGACTGGTCTTATTTTAAGATTAAAATAACCCTTTGCACTGTGACCATATTATACTTGTTTTTATCTTTTGAATCACCCACTTTACCTCTGTATTGCACTCCTAAGTAGGAACTCTTCTTTCTTCGGTACAATGAAATAAGCTACAAGGTGAATGAATCAAGAATTCAAACTATTTCTTTTAAAATGTTAAAAATTAAAAAAGAACTAACCATATGTCACATCTAGTATATCATTTATGCATGGAAAAATGACTAGTTATATTTTAATTGGTCAATAGTTAGGTCATTAAACTATCAATATAGCAGTAATATTTTCAAATTACCCAACAGCTAGTGTTAAAACAAGTCTTTAGAACATATGATATGTACTGATCCAATTATATGGACTGTAAAATAAAAACAGAAAAAGGAAGAAAGAATGAACAAGGAGACAAAAACAAAACAAAAACACCACCACAGAGATTAGTATATTTCTATAACAAATTGGCAAACATTCCCAATTATTTCAGGAAGGGTGACCTTAGAATCCCAAGAGTGGCTGAAAGTGGAGAAAGTTGGCAACTGAAAGTATCACCTTATCTCAAAGAATAGGCAGCTTGACCTACAAGAGCTCAAAGATACCACTTCAAAATAACCATTGAAGTAATTTGCCATTATACCTATCTAGCTACTTTGTTGGGCAGACAGTCCTAATTACCTAATATTAAATTCTGTCCTTTGTCTTCTATGATTTTCATTTTATTTACTTACCACAGACTTTTTTTTTCATAAAATGTAATCATTATCTTAAAAACCCTCCTTATATAAAGGTCAGTCTTGACATCATTAAATAAATATCTTTGCAATATTATAATTACAGGATACATGACATTTTATTCTGTAGGTCATTATACTTGTACTTTGACCTTAGAATTTTGAGTTCTAAACATAGCAATACTATAAAATAGTTGAATACAAAAAAGAGAACAAAGGTAGAAAAAAGAAGAAAGGTGGAAGTAGAAGAAAGGTTATGTTGACCCATGAATAAAGTATTTTTTTCTGTTCCTGTCTTATTTATTTTTCATGTGCTAATTATTTAATTCAACAAATACCTAGATGTAAAATATAATTATTTCTAATTTTTAAATTCCATGGTTTTTTTTTATTTGAGAAATAATGAAAGTAAGAATAAGTAAAATGATGTCATCCAATAAACTCAAGGAAGCAAAGCTGGAAGATATATGTAGGGTCTACGCATCAGCAGATAACTTTTAGCTTGGGCCACCAATGGAAGCAGCTGAGAGTTCCTCAAATATTTGCTTGTTTAAATGCTGAGAGGATGTGTGTATACAAAGTTTCATATAAACATATGCATACATATGAAATTATTTGTCTGTCTGAACTATATAACACACCTAAATAGTACATTACTAGAGTTCTCTAGAGAAACACAACCAATGGATGAGTGTATATTAAAAGAAGATTCATTGGAATGGCTTACATGAGATAGTCTTGGTTGTAAAATAGTGGTTCTTTTCACATTGGAGAGGCATAGAACTTGTAGCTGCTGAGCCCATGAGGCTGACTGGTTCTGCACCTCTAACTTGGCTCTGAAAGCTTTATTCAATGTTGGAAGCTTATAGGAACTGAATTCTGGTGTGTTATTGAGGAGAAGCAATAGTACCACCAACAGCAGCAGCAACTGAGTAGATGAACCCATGAACAGAAGAGCAAAATACGATGGCAAGGAGGGAGAAAGCAAAGGGTCTCCCCTGGAATTTCTTCATTCCTGGGTGTTCCTGTAAAAGGCTTCACCCACATTCATAGTGGCTCTTCTCAATTCAGTTATTGTAATTATAAAACCAACCAACAAACCAACTAACCAACTGATCAGCCAAACAACCAAGAAAATACCACCACCAAGAACAAACAAAACAAAACCTAACCAAACCAAACCAAACCAAACCAAACCAAACCAAACCAAACCAAACCAAACCAAAGCAATACAAAAACCAATAGACAAATTTAGAGAGAAATCTACTGTAGATAATCCTTTAAGATGTGCCCAGAGGCTTGCCTCAGTTTTAATTGTAGAGCCCATCAAGATGACAACCAATACTGACCTTCATTAGTGCAGAGATGTAAACACAAATGGTTTACATTTGTAATATAAAACATCAAGTTCCATCTTATTTAATTTGTATTATTTGATTTAATTTTGTAATTATATTAATTTTTATTATGGATACTTTATCTATATGGTGTGCTTTTATGCACCTGTTTGCATGTTTATCTCCCCAGGAACATAAATACATATGTAGTTATTAAACCTTATGAGTGCTGATGCCAAAGTTGACATTTCAGATATCTCGACTGTGTGACTTTGGACGATTTCAACCTCCATTAGTGATTTACTAGTTCCAAATAATCCTGTCAAACTTTCTTATGTAATATGAATAGAGCAGGATACTAAACTTCTCATTTTCTTTCTCCTACTTTAAGTCCAAGTTCATGTATTGTTTTTTTTTTTTTTCTTCTTAGTGGTTTGACTTATTTCTAAATTCAAACATTTCTTTGTTTTTATGCTTTGATTTCCCTTTGCAAGAAACAGCCCAAAGTAAAGGTTATTTCATAAAAGTGATTCTTTTACACTCCTCAGTGCTAATTCTTTCTGGAGAGGGAGGAAAATAAATAAATCTATTGACTACTCATAAAAACAAATTCATGAAAAAAAGCCCAGTGAAGATAATTACTCCATAATGACAATTATTGCACATGCTTTCAGTCTTGTAGAGTTGTGTTGTTAAACAGCTCTGGAATCGTCAGTGTTACTGAACTACACATTATTTATTTACTATGTGAATGACAGCAAGTCCCTTTTCCACTCAGGGCAGGTTGTCAACTGATATATCCTTGAATCAATACCATTTTGACGAGGTCACCAAGTTCATTTATTCTTTCAGTGTCTTCTATGTGCAGACTGACAGGTAGCATGAGTGTAAATTCCTGTTTCTTAAGATGAACCAGTTTGTAGGGAATTTTTGGTCACTCTAATTATTATCACTCAAACTTAAATATAATGACAGGCTGGCTTTGAATTCACAGACTAATGGTACAAAGACATAAAACATGAAATTCTATTCACCCACAATTATGATAAACATGGTGATTAGTCACAAACACTTTTATGAAGTTTATTGAGATTTTGGGACAGGTGAAATCAGAATAATGGTTCTGGTATAAACATGCTTGCTGATGGATCCAAATGAAAGGATTCCTAGTCCAGCATCTGCTGTTGCATGGGAAGAGGGCTCTTTTCTGATCCTCTGGAGCCTGATTTGTGGGAGCATCTGCTTTCATTGGCTCTGACAGGAGTGGTTTCTTAGGGAGTTCCATTCTCTCCACTTCCCTTCTAATTATTCAGTTGCTTTTCTCCCCTCAGCTGCTTGCACAGGAGCAAATCTGTGCTCAGTAATCTCTCCCGAGATAAAACTCCACCAGCGACTTACCATAGAGAACACATATGTGACAGTTTGAAACTATAAACAAGAAGTAAAAATACCTAAGCAGATTCACCAGAGAAGGTATCTTTGGAAATAGAGTTTTTATTGCCTTAAAGACCAAGGAAACATTTTATTATCTCATGCTTAGTAAGGACTTAAAATACACTTATTGTTAGTATTCAGTATTGTTGGAGGTGTGTCTCATCATAAGAAAATAGAGTGTAATCAATCATAGTTCACCAGCTGCTGGATTGGGCAGTGTGACAGATTTGTTAGCTGGTTATTCTCTAACAGTTTGAATCTAGGGAAGTTTAAAATATTGATGCCCATATTCCCATTACTAAACAGACTAATTTCCTCTGGCAAGTGAGTGGCCTGGGACTTCAGATTTCTAAAACATCCCAAGAGGTGTTAAAATGCAACTAAGTTTGAAAATCACTGCCTAGATTATAATACCTGGCATATACTAGGTGTTTATTTTGTGACAGCCATGTGTAAAGTACATTATACATGACATCCTGTTTGCTCAGCCAAACTGTTTAAAAAATGGCAAACATTTTGCAGACAAACACGCTAAAGAAGACAGATTCAGTGAACTTCTTAGTGATGGATGTAGAGGAGGACATTTTTTGACTTTTAATTGTGTGTGTGTGTGTGTGTGTGTGTGTGCCCACACACGTGCACACTTTTGTGTGTAGTAATGGGCATGCTTTTTTTTACTAGATATTTTCTTCATTTACATTTCAAGTGTTATTCCATAAGTCCCCTATACTCTCCCCCCCGCCCTGCTCCCCTACCCACCCACTCCAACTACTTGGCCCTGGCATTCCCCTGTACTGGGACATATAAACATTGCTAGACCAAGGGCCTTTCTTCCCCAATAATGGCCAACTAGGCCATCTTCTAATACATATGCAGCTAGAGACATGAGCTCTGGGGGTTCTGAATAGTTCATATTGTTGTTCCATCTATAGGGTTGCAGACCCCTACAGCTCTCGGGTACTCTCTCTAGCTCTTACATTGGGGACCCTGTGTTCTGCCTATTTCAGGAAAAATGGTAGATTCAGTTCTCTGCTTCCACCATGGAAACTAGGAATTACATTCAGGGTTACATGCTTTCAGGGCAAATACCTAACTAACTCAGCCATCTCAGTTGCCCAAGAGGAGGGTTTGAATCAGGTTTGTCCCTAGTTTTATGCTACTGAATGCATTCATGACCAACGGTTTTGAAATTCTGAGGGGGAAAAATGGCTGGCTACAAGCAAAGTATGCAGTAAGAAATCAATCTCGCCAGGCAGATTACCTGATCAGGAGGTGCTTTTAACATTCTTAGTGATGCGAATCTTCTGGGTCTTCCAGTGTGTTTTCTGTTAACTGATTAAACATTTCTGGGTGAGCTCCCATATGATTGTTTCTATTTTTATTTTTATATACTTTGGTTTATTCTTATCTTTGAAAAGCTTGGAAAGATTATGGACTAGAGAGGGTACAAGAATTCTCTTCTCTTCCTCCTCTGCCTTCTCCTCCTCTTCCTTCTCCTCTTTCCTCCTCTTCCTCTTTTTTTCCTCCTCATCCTCCTTCTTCATATTTTTGAAATAGGATTTCTCTGTGTTTTGTATCCCTGCCTTTCCTGGAACTCACTCTGTAGTCCTGACTGGACTTGAAATTCACAGACATCCTTCTGCCTCTGCCTCCCAAGTGCCAGCATTAAAGGCATGCACTGCCTCAGCCCAGCCCTTTTATGTTTTTTTTTTACTTATTCTTGAAAGAATATTAATTCATTTCACTTTTAAAAAGTAGTATCCTCAGCTT
>LR752116.1:62709-107709 GCA_902729485.2 Mus minutoides | reverse complement strand
CTGTAATAAACCCTTTCCACCCATAAATCCCCTGTCTCAGTTGGGGTTTTATTACTGTGAAGAGACAGCATGACCAAGACAACTCTTATAAAGGAAAACATTTAACTGGGGCTGGCTTACAGTTTCAGAGGTTTAGCCCATTATCATTATGTCAGAAAACATGGCAGGCCCCATGCAGGCAGACATGATGCTGGAGAAGAAGCCAAGAGTTCTGCATCTTGATCCACAGGCATCAGAAGGAGACTGTGTGTCATATTAGGTGTAGCTTGAATCTATGAGAACTCAAACCCACCCCTATAATGACACACTTCCTCCAACAAGACCATATCTCTTAATAGTAGCACTCCCTATGGGTCAAGCATTCAAGCAAACTGGCCTTTGGGGGCCAGTCCTATTCAAACCACCACATCACCTTTGGTTTTTTAATTTAAATGAAACTAGAATAATCAAGGTAGTACCTACATTTTGGACTAGATTAGAAAGAAAGAATTTCTCAGATCCATGGTCAAGTTACTTGCAAATAACATCCATGGCTAGAAGCTTCCTTCACAACCACATCTAAACTGTAAACTCAAAGAGACATACATAGGACAGTGGAAATAGTGGATACCACAAAGATCACAACGTGTAGGGGAAAGATATCAGAATGTGTGGTGGCAATCCTGATTGTCACAGGACCTAGAATTACCTAGGGGATTAACCTCAGGGCATGTCTATGGAGATGTTTCAGAAAAATATTAATTGAGGATGGAAGTCCCATACTGAATGTCGATGGCACCCTCCCATGGTTTGTGGTTTTAGACTGAAGAAAACAGAGGGAGAAAGCTGAGCACCTGCATCTATCTCTGTCTGCTTCCTGATTGTGGATGCAGTGTGTACATCTGTCTCATGCACCTTAAGTCATGCTTTTCCTGCCATCATGGACTGTCGCCTCAAACCATAACCCAGAATAAACTCCTCCTACATTGAGTTCTTCCATCAGTTGTTTGATCATAACCACGAGGGAAAAAAGTAATATATACAGAAAGTTCTGAAACCACAAACCCAAAGAAACCTTTCCTGCTTTTAAGTCTTTTTTTTTCCCCAGGGGTTTTGTCAAAATGATGGAAAGCAAAGTGACATACATATTTTACAAAAATCAATTAGATTTTAAAATACCTGAATTCAACAATATCGCACAAATTCTTGGATAGAATGCTCCAGTGTCCTAGCAACTTCCTATATTCTCTCTCCTTTGTGATCTTAAACAAATTTGTTTGCCACAGTTACCACACATCCAAAAGAGACTTATTCCACATTCCATGTCCTTCCAAGTGTTTGATGCGTTCCCTGTTTTGCTGCAGTTGTTAATTTTGTCTTCTTGGATCTCACTGTAGCCCTTGAGTAACTTGGATGCTTAGCTTGTCATAATTTTGCATCGCTTTATTTAGCATCCAAAGCTTTATGTGCCTTTCTGAAGCATCACTCTTATCTGCAGGGTTTCACCACAGCTTTGAGCCAACGCATTGACTGATGGGCCCTTCCCACCTTCTCTGTTCCTTCTCCTCACAGACATAGACCATCTTGGTGAAGGCTGGGTTTATTTCCTTTATGACTTAGTCATTATTACAAGTTTTACATCTCTCGTGCCATCTGTCACACCCTACTGCTCCTACTTCCATGTCCCCCTATGTTCCAGAAGATCCTGTGCTTCTGAAGTTCGCTATGAAAACGAAACAATCACTTTTCAATGCAGGACTGACTGGACAGATCCACTTCATCAGGGTTACCATGTCTCAACTTGGAGCACAGAATCAGCAGGAGATCGAGTTTGATGTTTGGAGTTTGAAATGGGGTTTTGTTGTGTAGTCCAGGCTGGCCTGAAACTTACTACATTGGACAGTTTGGTACTCCTCTTGCCTCAGCTTTCAGAATGTTGGGACTACAGATATGCACCACCACACCTAGCAAAGGGTGGAGATTTAAAAAAATGAATTGTAGATTTTTGTTTTTCCCCAGTCTCCTTGGCCTGTTAGATCTAAGACCAGGTGTTCTGCCATCTCTATAGTGCTATGAGTACCCTGGTAGCATTCATACTACAAAGTTTTGTTCCTTTTTGGGTATCTTTTGAAAATTTATCATTATTGTGTGTATGTGTATAGGAGTAGTATTAGTAGTAGCAGTAGTTTTGTGTGTGTGTGTGTGCGTGTGTGTGTCTGTGTGTGTGGCTCTACACACCTGTAGAGCCAAATGACAGAATTGAGGAGTTGGTTCTTTCTTTCTATCTTTATATAGGTTCCAAAGATTGCACTTTCTGTCACTGGGCTTGTATGGGAAGTTCCTTTACACACTGAGCCATCTCACTGGCTCTTCAGTATGTCTCTTTTTAATTAGATATTTTCTTCATTTACATTTCAAGTGTTATCCCATAAGTCCCTATACCCTCCCCACTCCCACTACTTGGTCCTGGCATTCCCCTGTATTGGGGCATATAAACATTGCTAGACCAAGGCACTTTCTTCCCCAATAATGGACAACTAGGCCATCTTCTAATACATATGCAGCTAGAGACATGAGCTCTGGGGGTTCTGAATAGTTCATATTGTTGTTCCACCTATAGGGTTGCAGACCCCTACAGTTCTTGGGTACTCTCTCTAGCTCCTACATTGGGGACCCTGTGTTCTGTCCTATAGATGATTGTGAGCATCCACTTCTGTATTTGTCAGTCACTGTCAAAGCCGCCCAGGAGACAGCTATATCAGGGTCTTTTCAGCAATATCCTGCTGGTGTATGCAGCAGTGTCTGCATTTGGTGGCTGATTATGTGATGGACCACCAGGGTGGGGCACTCTCTGGATGGTCCATCCTTCCATTTTAGCTCCAAACTTTGTCTCTGCACCTCCTTCCATGTATATTTTATTCCCTATTCTAGGGAGGAATGAAGTATCCACGCGTTGGCCTTTCTTGATTTTCTTGTGTTTTGGAAATTGTATCTTGGGTATTCTAGGTTTCTGGGCTAAAATCCGCTTATCAGTGAGTGCATAATAAGTAACTTCTTTTGTGATTGGGTTACCTCACCCAGGATGATATCCTCCAGATACATCCATTTGCTCAAGAATTTCATAAATTCATTGTTTTTAATAGCTGAGTAGTACTCCATTGTGTAAATGTACCATATTTTCTGTATCCATTCCTCTGTTGAGGGACATCTGGGTTCTTTCCAGCTTCTGGCTATTATAAATAAGGCTGCTATGAACATAGTGGACCATGTGTCCTTGTTACCAGTTGGAACATCTTCTGGGTATATGCCCAGTAGAGGTATTGCTGGATCTTTCGGTAGTGCTATGTCCAGTTTTCTGAGAAACCGCCAGACTGATTTCCAGAGTGGTTGTACCAGCATGCAATCCCACCAGCAATGAAGAAGTGTTCCTCTTTCTCCACATCCTTGCCAGCATCTGCTGTCACCTGAAGTTTTTATCTTAGCCATTCTGACTGGTGTGACATAAAATACCTTGGTGTGACTTTAACTAAGGAAGTGAAAGATCTGTATGACAAGGACTTCAAGTCTATGGAGAAAGAAAATGAAGAAGATCTCAGAAGATGGACAGATAATCCCATGCTCATGGATTGGCAGGATTAATATAGTCAAAATGGCTATCCCACCGAAAGCAATCTACAGATTCAATGTAATCCCCATCAAAATTCCAACTCAATTCTTCACTGAGATAGAAAGGGCAATTTGCAAATTCATCTGGAATAATAAAAAACCTAGGATAGCAAAAACTATCCTCAACAATAAAAGAACCTCTGGTGGAATCACCATGCCTGACCTCAAGCTGTACTACAGAGCAATTGTGATAAAAAAAAAATGCATGGTACTGGTATAACAATAGACAGGTAGACCAATGGAATAGAATTGAAGACCCATAAATGAACCCACACACCTTTGGTCACCTTATCTTTGACAAGGGAGCTGAAACTATCCAGTGGAAAAAAAAGACAGCATTTTCAACAAATGGTGCTGGCACAACTGGCAGTCAACTTGTAGAAGAATGCAAATTGATCCATTCCTATCTCCTTATATAAAGCTCAAGTCTAAGTGGATCAAAGACCTTCACATTAAACCAGAGACACTGAAATTCATAGGGGAGAAAGTGGAGAAAACCCTTGAAGATATGGGCACAGGGGTAAAATTCCTAAACAGAACACCAATAGCCTGTGCTGTAAGATCACAAATCGACAAATGGGACCTTATAAAATTGCAAAGCTTCTGTAGAGCAAAACATACTATCAATAAGACAAAAAGGCCACCAACAGATTGGGAAAAAACTTTTACCAATCCTAAATCTGATAGGAGGCTAATATCCAATATTTACAAAGAGCTCAAGAAGCTGAACTCCAGAAATTCAAATAACCCCATTAAAATGGGGTACAGAGCTAAACAAAGAATTCTCAACTGAAGAATGCCAAAGGGCTGAGAAGCACCTTAAAAAATGTTCAAAATCCTTAATCATCAGAGAAATGCAAACCTTCAGTATGTTTTAACACCTCCTTTTGCTGCTTAGACATGATCTTCTTTAGTTTCTTGTACTGATTGTCCCAAATTACCAGTTACATAACCTTAGGCAAAATCTGTAACATCTTCAGGAGCCATCTTTTTATGTGACATGGATTTCAAGTATCCAAGGGAAGTGCATTGGTTATATTTCTCATCACTGTGACAAAACACCTAACAACCATATTGCAAGAAAAGAAATGGGTTACTTTGCTTTAGGGTTTGAAGGCATGTCATCATTGAGGGAGATGGCACAACAGTATGAACATGAGGCAGCTGGTCCCAAGGCATCAATGGATAAGAAACAGAGAGAGATGGGTGCTGGTGCTCAGCTCACTGCCTCCATTCTTTTCAGTCATTATCCTAACCCATAGAATGGCTCTACCCACATCCCTCTTGGGTTACCAGTTAAACCTTTTTAGAAATACTATCATGGATATGCCCAGACGTGTGTCTCCTAGGTGACTCTAAAGCCTATCAAGTTGACAGAGAAGATTATCCATCACAGTTGGATTAAAAGAGATGTAGCTTAAATAACAACCTAGAGTTTGGCCTCTAAGAAACATTTACAAAGGGGAAAGGAAGGGAGACAAAAATATTCAGGCCTTTCACTGAGCAATTAGCGTTTCAAGGAAGCAGAGGGCTTATGGGAGCAAACTGGCATATGTAAATGGGAATGTTGCATCTCATCTTGTAGTGGTACATACAGTTTTAAAGATACAAAGTGCTGTTCAGAGACCACTTACAAACACACAAGCAATGGATTGAGACACAGCTATAACAAAGATGAAAAGCTAATCTCTTTGAGACATAATAGTAAAAAGGCCAACAAATGAGTTGTTAGCATTTGTGTGAGAGATGCACTTCTGTGCATGTCCTCATGGTATTCAACATTATGTATCTTCCCTTATCCTTGCCCCCTGTTCCCTTCTTTTCTGAGAGGGTGGAACCCCCTCTCTGTATTCCCCTACCCTGGCACATCAAGTCTCTGCAGAGATAGGTGCATCTTCTCCCGCTGAGGCCAGAGAAGTCAGCCCAGTTAGGGGAATGAATTCCCCAGACAGGCAACAGTTTCAGGGACAGCCCCAGCTCCAGTTGCTGGGGTACCACATGAAGACTAAGCTGCATACTTGTTACATATGTGTGTGGGTTGTCCTAGGACAAGCTCTGTATGATCTTTTGTTGGTTGTTCAGTCTTTGAGAGTCCCCAAGGGTCCAGGTTAGTAAATTCTGTTGGGTCCCCTATGAAGTTCCTATCCCCATCGGGCCTGCAATCCTTCCTCCTATTCTTCCATAAGAGACCCCAACCTCCATCCACTGTTTGCTTGTAGGTCTTTCTGCATCTGTTCCAGTCAGCTGCTGGGTAGAGCCTCTCAGAAGACAACCATGCTAGGCTCCTTTCTGTAAGCATAACAGAATATCATTAATAGTGTCAGTTGACCAGAGATTTCCCCCAAGATCTGCCTGTTTCTACATCTCCAGGGCTGGGGTTACAGATTTGCATTGCTATGGTTTTTTTTTGGTTTTTTTTGTTTGTTTGTTTGTTTTGTTTTTAATATCTGGATGCTGGGTATCCAACCTCAGGTCCTCATGTGTATAGAGCAAGCACTTTACCCATGAAGTTATCTCTTCAGCCCCATCGGAGAACTGTCTGTATGGACTTTTGGGGGACCCTAGAGAAAAGTGGTTGAAGCTATTGAAGCACATTCCCACTGAAAACCAAATGATTTCTTCGGAGATGCACAGGCCTTAATTAACACTTTTGGCCCAGGAAAGTAGCTTAGATATGAATATGAATGATATACTGGTCAAATAATTAGATGGTCAAGAGGTCTCTATTGAGGTGAAAATGTTTTAAATCGCTGACTGGCAGGGCAAGCTTGCTTGAGATGATTAATCACTGAACAGTTTACCTTTCTTCTTTCTGGTGAAATCAGGGCTCGGGGGGGAATGTAGGCAAGCAGAACCATTTATTGAGCACTTAGGACAGGTCAGTGCTTTATGAAAAAGTATCCCAGTATTATCCTTAAAGGGCCAGATAGTTATTATTCCTAGGTACCTGGATCCTGCAAAAGTAGATGCTGAAGTCCAGGGATGCAATGCTGGAGCCTTGGTCTCCATTCCCAGCACCACAACAAATGCAACTTGATGGTACAGCCTGTAATTGTAGCACTTTGTAGCTGAGTTAGGAGGATGAGAAGTTCAAAGTCATCCACAGATACATAGTAGAAGCTAGCCTTGGCTACATGAGGCACTATCTCAAAACTAACGAGGTCAGAAAAGAGATCTTTCAGATCCCATTTTCCATGGCTCACACTTGAATAAAAACTGTCTTTGTAACAGAGAACACACACTATGGAGGCATCTAGGGTCCTCCATCTTTTACAGATTTTGCCTTACAGCTGAGTTTGCTAATGATCTGGTGTTTGATCACTTTATGATAAAAATGGCAGCATCGTGGTGAGGGTCGTTGTGGTTTGTCCTTCTCCCCTTCCCAGTTCTGTTAAACTGTAAATAAATCCACATTCCCTTCAAATTAACGTATCTTAATTTCTTTTGTCATATAAGAAAACAGAAGATGTGTGTCTGTGAACCTTAGAACCCAGAAACATCATGATACCTACCCTCATTCCTGCACATTCAGTATCTCACCGTGTGGAACAGGAGATGGATGGTCCCAGGGAAGCATCCAGTACATAAGGATCTCTCTCTCTCTCTCTCTCTCTCTCTCTCTCTCTCTCTCTCTCTCTCTCTTTGTATGTCTCTCTGTCTCTCTCTGTCTCTCTGTGTGTGTGTTGTTCCTCATGAGATTCTATCACTGGCCTGAAACTAATCAAAGGGACTAGACTGTCTAGCAACCAATGTCCTGAGTTTCTCCTGGCTCTCTTTCTCTAGAGCTGGGATCACAAGCATGTACCACCATGCCCTGCTTTAAAAAGGGATTCATTCTCTTTTAAATCATCAGTGTAGGTGGGTTTGGGGGGGGGCAATGTACATTTGTGAGTACAGGTGTCCATCCAGTCTAGAAGATGGTGTCTGATTCTCTAGAGCTAGAGTGAGAGACAGCTGTGAGCTGCCTGGTTGGTGCTGAGAACTGAGCTATACAAGAGCAGCATCACTGAGCCACCTCTCCAGCTAAATACACAGCTCTTTCTTGTTTTTATTTTTTTAAACACAGTTTTTAGGGTTAGAACTCAGGTTCTAATACTTACAAGACAACCACTTGATTAACTGAGCCATGTCCTCAGCCTTGACCCTGGGCTCTTAATGACCTACTGCACCTTGAAACCCCTCTCAGGAACTCTGAGTGGTTAGCCAGATGAAAGGAGTGAAGGCGACTGAGAGCTCTTTGAACGGCAGAGAGCTGCGCGAATGTTCAAAGGATTAGACAAGTGGATGTTAAAGAACAATAAGCAATCTCCTATTTATTAATTTTACCCACTTTGCCCTGCCTGCTCTTTGAGACATTTTTTTTTTTCAACTTCAGTTCCCAGTGAGGCATGAAGGCAGGCTTTTGCAACAGAGTATGAAAAGTATTAATAATTTGGTACGGCCTTAATTCATTTCATGATTCCGTTCTGCCGAATCTACAGAGGCGGCTTCTGGCCTCGTAATTATAAGAGGTGCTTCCAAATCGCTCTTGACGGGAGCTTATACTGTTTGATCATTATAGCATTCCATTTTACTTTATTATTCGGTTTGATTTGGTGCTAAGAAACCTAAGGCTACATAAACTGTATGTTTTATATCTTTAAAAGTGCTGTTGAGATAAATCCTTATATGAAAAGGCTCTAATGCTAAATCAATGCCATTTATTTTTAAAATTGAGGCCATTTCTATAAGAGAAGAAACTTCTTGTGCCAGACAGAGTATCACGCATATTTATCACACGTATAATGGACACGACTGGCTTTTTTCCCCCTTTCTTTCCTTTAAAATAGCAAATATTATTGACAACTTTTATGCTCATTGTTTACTTGATTATTCACTATGACTGCGAGAGTGTGTCACAGTGCACAGGTGTAGGACAGAGGACAACTTTATGGAGTCTTTCTTCTACCTTTATGTGGATTCTAAAAACAGTACCTAGGTTGTGAGGCTTATGGGGTAAGTGCCCACTGAGATATCTCACCAGCCCGAATCAGCTACTTTTAAAGCATGGGTTACTTTGGACTAATGTTGAATTATATGGCTAAAAATCTGAATTAATTCAGATTTATTCTGTTCTTGGTGAGTTTGTATTTTCAAAAGACAGGATACAATTTAAGGTTCTTGAAGGTACAAAGGCAGCTGTATTATGCTGTATTATACTCTCATATGGGAATTAAAAAAAAATAAGTTTGATCAGTAGCTGGGCACAGTGGCTATGACCTGTAATCTCGGCTCCTACAAAGATAGATGGGAGAATCACAAGTTCAACACTAGCCTGGTGTCCAAAGTGAGTATGAAGTCAGCCAGGGCAATTTAGTTAAACCATATCACAAAATAAAAAGGCAAAAGAGTGCTAGGGATTTAGCTCAGAATCCACCAGCGAGGGGCTTGGGGACAGGGCTCAGAGGTAAAGTGCCAACCACCAAGAATCCCCTAGTGATAGCCCATTGGTCTTTCTCAATGGTACAAACCCAGCCTAGAGTCCCACAGTAAGGGGCTGGGGCTCAGTGGTAGAGCCCCTGCCTAGAATCCCCCAGTGAGGGGCTGGGGGCGTGGCTCAGTGGTAGAGCTCCTGCCTAGAATCCCCCAGTGAGGGGCTGAGGGTGTGGTTCAGTGGTAGACCACCTGCCTAGAATCCTCCAGTGAGGGGCTGGAGGTATGGTTCAGTGGTAGAGTACCTACCTAGAATCCCCCAGTGATGGTTGGGGGCATAGCTTAGCAATAGAGCCTTGCCTAGAATTCCCCTATGAGGGGTTGGGGATGTAGCTTGGCAATAGAATACTTGCCTAGCATATGTGATGACCTGATTTCATTTTTAGTAACATACACATACACACATAGTTCCATCACCAAAACCACCACCACCACCACCACCACCACCACCACCACCACAAAACAAAACAAACAAGTCATATTTGATGAGTAAGTAATATGCCCTTGTAGTAGGCTCACATCCTAAGCAGGACAGTTTCTAGCGAGGACCTCTATGGAGATTATTTCACTATGACTGCGAGAGTGTGTCACAGTGCACAGGTGTAGGACAGAGGACAACTTTATGGAGTCTTTCTTCTACCTTTATGTGGATTCTAAAAACAGAAACTAGGTTTTTACATCTTTGCTTATTAGCAGCATGGAATCACCAATGTACTCCATTTCATACATTCACACAAAGGTGCATTCATGTTATGTGCTTGTATTTTAACTTCTTTTTTTTTTATCTTTTTGAGACATAGCCTTGTAATCACTTTGTCAAGGCGGAAAATATTCTAAAGAGACAGGAGTGCTTTTGGCTACCAGACTGATAGAACAAAGGTCCTCAAGAAATTGGAATTCTGTAGGAGTCTCATTCTGGAAGAGGAACAAGGGAGAAGCCTGGAGCAAGCCAGAGGGCAAAACTGTCTCTCAGGAGGAGATTTCACACGGTCTGACAACTTGTCAGACTACCTTCCAGGAGAAACAGGAGCTGAGATGATGAAGGGTCGGCCATGGGTGATTTGGTGGGGCCACACTCAGCCAAGACTGTTGAGTTAATCATACCTCTTGTCCTCTATTTAAGCTGATGCTGGTGCTCCAGGGGTGAGCTTAGGGGTCATAGGACCTCTTAATTTGTCTCTCTTTGTAATTTGTCCTCAACAAACTTCTCTCTCTGCTTTTTGCCACAGGTTTGAGGATAATATTTTGAGGATGAATATTTAATCTCTTAGCTCACTAGGTCTACTGGGACCCTAAGTCCAGTAACTATATAACTTCAGACATATATACTTATATGTATGTGTATATTAGTGTGTGTATATGTGTGTGTTTGTGTACACATTACAGCCTCAGACTTAGCACTTAGGCCAAGTTGTGTTCGAACTTGTGACAATCCTTCTACTCACTCTCCTGAGCACAGTCATGTGCCATGACACTAAGCTGTGCCTTAGTTCTTAGAATAAGTGCAGCCCTGATTCATCACAAAGCTCCACATGAAAGGTTCATTCAGTCCAACAGACATTTGCTTGCTCAGGGAACAGGTATTGAGTAATCAAGCATATTAAATATAATGCTAATTACTGTAGGAGCCAGAGATAGGCAAGGCTTGCCCTTCACCCTTATGGGGATTCTGAACAAAGAAACCTGTCACTCAACTAGTTCACAATCAGTTGTCTCTCAGTCCAACCAGGGCCCCCTTTGACAAGTTCAGTCTCTTCAGCATAAAATAAGAGGGGTCAGTGTAGGCCCCTAGGACCATCTATCAACCGACTCTGCCCAATTCTATAAAATAAGGTTAAGTTGGATGTCAGGTCAGTTGAATTTCAGCCAGTGACCAAGCCTGGTAGTTGTAGATTGTCATTAGAGAGAGGACCAAGACTCGGCTCTGGGAGTCCAAGGAATTCCTCTCATTTTAAGGGACCTCAGCTCAGAACAAAAGAGGAATTGTTGTTTCATCAACAAGGAGAACCAGGACAAGCCAGATAAAGCAGAGTTGATTATTTTATTTAAGATATTTAAAAAAACAATTTTTATTATATGTACTATTTTACGAAAACTCTATCTGCATGTACATCTATATGCCAGAAGAGGGCATCAGGTCATACTATAGATGGTTGTGAGCTACCACGTGGTTGCTGGGAACTAAACTCAGGACCTCTGAAAAAGCAGCCAGTGCTCTTGACCACTGAGCCATCTCTAGCCCCCTACTTAAGCTATTTTAATATAGACTTTAAGTACGAAGGTTAGAAGAAAATAAAAGAGGATCTCAGAAAGACATACTCAAGCATGGTCAAGGCTCACCAAAGCAGAGGCACAGCTAATAGTCTCAGTGCAGATGACCATATACCATTTTGGGGCTTTCGAGTTGCATCTCAAAAATGTTGTTAAGTTGCCGATCCCGGTTTTCTCTCTTTTGATCAGTGAGATTATAGGGCAGCTCTAGAGGTATCTTGGGTCAAATTACAGTCTGATAAAGTAAAACCTAAGAACCACTAGAGATGTGCAGGAGGATTAAGGGAGGTCCTCTTCCTGTGAATGAAGCCTTTGGCAAGATGCCTAGAAAAACCCATGTTTACAGCTGGGGACCTGGGAAGGAGCTTAAGCAATTGACAACTGTGCTGGAATTCTTGCTTTTCTCCTAGTGAGAGGATTCAACCAGATTCCTGTGTGAGAGAGTCCTTTCCCTTCTCATATGCCCAATTTCATCCTCTTTCTATCCTGAGTCAAGAGGAAGGCAGCTGGGAAAAGCAGAGGCAGGTATTTGTTTACTAAAGATATCTTAACACCAAGGCAAGCCTGCTTTCCCATCATCCTAGCTTTGAGAAAGCTTTTGTTCTCATAACAAAAGAAGCCTGATATCATTATGAGAATAAAGGTTCAGTATTTTGAATTCTGTAAGAAGACACACAAGTATCTGCCTACTTGCTCAAGCACCTGTAGTCTTGGGAAAACACTGCTAATGTTTGACAATATGCTAACAAAAACAGCACTTCATTTTAAAAAAAGAATAAAGCTTTAGCATTTATAAAGTCTCTTCATATTCACAAGCTTGTGTGTGTCTCAAAACCATCTCACACATTAATTTGGGAAGGTATCATGTCCTATTAATAAACAGACATTCAACATCTGGATGGCTAGACATATTTATGAAGGTAGTGGTATTGTTGGCTTGAACTGTAACTAACTTCTAGATATAAGCTAGGGGCTAATCAGACTGTATTTACATGAATGCTGACAACAACTGTCAATCATCCTTCATGTGCAGCAGTTTCCTCAGGAAAGCCTATTAAGACTTAGAAAGATGCCGGGCAGTGGTGGCACACACCTTTAATTCCAGCACTTGGAAGGCAGAGGCAGTTGGGATTTCTGAGTTCAAGGCCAGCCTGGTCTACAGAGTGAACTCTAGGATAGCCAGGGCTACACAGAGAAACCCTGTCTCAAAAATACTAAATAAATAAATAAATAAATAAGACTTAAGAATATGTAAAGTGGGGCTCATTAAGACACTGGGAATATGGCTGGATGTGGTGGCACACAACTTTAATTCTAGCACTTGGGAGGCAGAGGTGAGCATATTCTTGTGAGTTCTAGGCCAGCCTGGTCTACACAGTAAGATCCCATCTCCAATAGAACATAACAAAATATAGCAGAACATAATAGAACTGAACAGAGCAGAGCAGGGAAGGGCAGAGCAGAATAGAATCACCCTGGAAATACACAACTCAAAAGCATCAGGAAGTCTCTGAAACTAAACAGCTGCATGAGGCTCCTCCCTCTCCAAGATTGTATTAGTACTAAAGACTGCTGAGAGACACTGTTATACTGATGGAACTTCCTGGAGGATGCTCAGACCAACCAAGCTGACTAGAAAAGACTCTCTCTGCCTGTAGGTCATGTAGAGACCTCTAGGCTTCCGGCCTTTTTGAGCTGTCCCCTATGCTGGGGTGGGATTTTAATGACATAGCTACTTTAACTTATTTCTGCTACTGTAAGTAACCTGTCATCCAA
Source organism: Mus minutoides (assembly GCA_902729485.2). Lineage (NCBI taxonomy): Eukaryota > Metazoa > Chordata > Mammalia > Rodentia > Muridae > Mus > Mus minutoides. The sequence continues at coordinate 94,545 of LR752116.1, read as the reverse complement.
ACTCCTATAAGTAACCCCAATACAACACATTTGGTTCACAGATTTGGATGTATTCATACTTTGGTCTTTTGTAGGTTCCCTATCTGGGATAAGTAGACATTAATTTATATCTCCCCAGGAATCATGTCATACAACATCTCTACTGGGAACACCTAGGTACTGGGACTCAGGAAACAAATATCAAAATCACAAACCAGGTGTTGCTTAAATTGAGCCTAGCTACAGCTCTAACTCTAGCACCGTAGTTGGATCTGAGATCACTGCTACTATAGGGAGAAACAATCATCCCATCTATGAATTTGTAAATGTATCTCATGTGTCCAGATTCCAGAAAAATGACAGGGAACAAAGCATCTTAGAGACCTCAAGTTACCAGACTCCAGGGCAAGGGACAGCTCCAGTCTGCCCATACAGTTAACTAAACATATACTTCTTCCATACCTCATCCACATACTCTAAGATTCAAGAGTCCTTGCTCCCTAACTCACAGTATAAGGCTCCCTATCTCCTTTCCCCAAAACCTTAAAACAGACTTCTCTGCTCTTGTGGGCAGATGAAAAATCTTTGTCTTTCTCTTGGGACTCTGGACTGCTGTCACTCTCTGTCTGGCATCAAATCAGTGACCTCAAAACAAGCCACTCTTGAGTGTGGGACCTTGTGCCAACACTCAGCTTTTTAAACTGCTGTCCATTTTTCTTGCAACAGCTTCATATCATGTTCATATATGACCTAGACTTATGTCAGTCAGCCTTTTGACTGTGTGCCCGTGTGCATGTTTGTGTGGTGTATTGTATGCTTGTTTAATTGTTAATGTGGGTTGTGTATGCAGCCACACGTGTACATGTGTGTGAAGGATACAGGTCAATATTGGGTATCTTCCTCAGTTATTCTTCACTGGATGTTTTTAGGCGGAGTCTCTCACTGGACCAGGAGCTCACTAATTGGGATAACTGGCCAATGAGCTCTATCTTGTTTCCTTTTCCTTATTTTTCAGGTAACAGCCATGCCCTTGAATTTTTACACTGTGTGCGGGATCTTCATGATTTCTCAACAAAGACTTTATTGATTGGACTATCTCCTCGGACCCTGGGGTCAATCATCTGAAACTAAAAGCTACAGGGTAAACTCCAGACTTCATACCTTTTTATTGAGAGTGCCACAGGCATGTAGGCAGAGTGACCTCATCTATGCCAGGGTAAACAGCATTAATCAGCAACCACAACCTCTTCTACTGAGTCTAGATGCAGCTCTTGAAGGTCTCTGGCACAGTCTAGAGAGGATTTGATCACTGCCCTTTAAAGTTTTCTATGTGGGAAGCACAGGGATTGTATCACTTCCTTTACTTTACTAAAGCAAAACACCCAACAAAGCAAAAGAAAGACAAATTTTATTTGACTTGTGTTTTAAACATCATATGGCCCATCATAGTGGGGAAAGCATGGCTTCAGGAAGCAAAGACATAGTGGTAGGAACAGAAGGAGACCCAGTCATGTTGTAACCATGGCCATGTAGGAGAGAGAGGGATGAATGCTGGTATTCAGCTTGCTTCCTTCCTTAAGTTTGGGCTAGGACCCCAGACTATGGGATGGTGCCATCCATATTTATTATGGGTCTTCTCACTTCAATTAACATAATCAAGAAAATCCCTCACCGCCATGCTCAGAGGCTCTTTCCTAGGTATTCTGCATCATGTCAAGTGGACCATATTGCTGAACACCATGGGGAATATTCAGCAATATTATGTTGGAGAATTTGGTGGTATTTACAGTTGGATCCTTTAAAACACAAGGCCTAAGGAAAGCAGTTATGTTATTGAAATGGCAAGGGTCAGAGCCTGGACCCTGACAGCCCTAATCATGCAGGCTTGGCCACCCCTCCTGAATAAAACAAACAAGAGATAGTGAAAAGCAGAAAAAGGAGATTCACTCAATGTTGTCACATTGAGAAGCAGAGCAAAGAAGTCCAATGACACTCCAACCTTACCTTTAAATGTTAGGTCCCAATATGGAGTTTATATTTAAATATTGGATAGAGTTAACCTAATTAAGCAGTCTTGGACATCACTGACCCATCATTGTCTCAACTCTAGTGTGTCACACAAAGTGATTTGACAAGTTATCAGGACTATATAACATATGGAGACAAGTCCTGCCTCTAGCCAGCACTGGGCTCCTACCTCTTTTTTCTTTTTCCAACACAAGAGACCTGGGAAACTTTTAGTTCCTTGGGAACTATTGTTTCAATAGTCTGAAAGCCAAAAGAAGGGACACACATATCTACAGAATATCTTCATTCCTCTCAGGATAGTTATAGTCAGATTATTGACCCTGCCCTTGGAAAGGGCTAATATTGTTCTCATGAGATCCTGGTTTAGTTCCTTAAATAGAAGAATATTGTACAAGGAAGATTGATCTTGCCCCTTGAATTACTTGTGTATTCCCAACATGTAATCTGCCATCTTGGTACGTAATGAAAGATAACCCAGAAACAGTCAAGTGGTCATGGTCTCTATGTTCTTAAAACTCCCAAACTATGATCTAAATACACCTCTTTCCTCTACAACCTACTCAGCCTCAAGAACTGCTACAGCAATAGAAAGTTGACTAAGATGCCCTCTTACCAGTAAGTTTAGATGACTGCACTATTTAAGTCAAGAATTAGAACTCGTTATAGTCTTAGGAGACTCCATGACCGTTGATCAGTCATCTGGCATGTATTGAGTAGATGGTCCAAGATACCATTTGACATCAAGCATTATTGTATTACAATCGTGGCATTCAGAGTGATATTTACTGAATATACAGCTCAAAGAGAAAACATTGACTTTATTATTTTTTTGCTGTATGTGAATTAAAATCTTTCATATATATGCATGTGTGAGTGTGTGTGTGTGTGTGTGTATACATGTGTGCACATGCATGCAGAGAAGCTTGAACATGAAAGTCTCACTACACTTTATTTTTTGAGGTCAGGTCTCACACTGAACCCAGAGATTACTGATTGCAGATAGTCTAGTTTGCCCTGTGTCTGTCTCTGAGTGCTGGGATTAAGAGCAGTTGCTTGAGCTGTCCAATTAAAGCTAATCCTTATACCAGGCAAGCCCAATATTCCTCAAACAATATCACCATCTTAGGATACTTTAGGCTGTGGGAGACATTTCACATTCAAACCATAGGGGACATCGTCGAGTCCTGTTCCTGAGCAGTTACCATGTTGTATCATAATTCACCCTAAACAACTTGCAGATGATTACCTGGGCTGCATCCCTAGAGATGTAAATTAATTGTTTAATTTATGTGGATTCTAGAAATCCAAACTGAGGTCCTCTGGCTTCACTGTAAGTAATTATCCACTGAGCCATCTACCCAGCTACCTCTTATTTATTGTTAATAGAACCTTCAGAGGTTTAGCCAAGACCTGTAGACTCAGTCTCTTGGGATGTGTTTCTGGGGGGGCAGACCTTTGAGGAGCATAGCCCAATGCTGCTTCTAGTTCCACTCTGTGCTTCATAGTTCATTGACTGTACAATCATGCCCTCCACTTGCTCCCATCATCAAGGAGTTTCTGTTATATACTCTTGTCATGGTATACCACCTGACACTGTGAGTCCAAATGAACCTCTCCTCTCTTAAGCTGCTCAGGTAGGCATTTTTCACAATGAGAAGGAAGGTATCCAATATAACTTTTGTTTGAATATGTGAGGCCGTGTATGTGCACATGTGTATGCATGTGTGTGCATACATGTAGGTGGGGGCCAGAGATCAATCTTGGGTGTCCTTCCTGGGATGCATCCACCCTGTTTTCTAAGACAAAGTCTCTTGTTGGCCTGGAGCTCATGGAGCAGGCCAGGCTTGACTGTCCAGGGAGCCCCGAGGATTTGCCTGTTTCTACTTCTCAGCCTTGGTATGCAACACCACACCAGCTTTGGTTTTGCTTGCTTGTTTGTTTTTTTAATGGTTCTTAGGGGTTCTCATTTGTTCTGTGGGGGAAAGCACTTTACAGAAGCCTCTCATACGATCATCAGTATTGCTTCTGAATTTGAAGTCTATTACTTTTGTGACTTGACGCAGTCCAGCATTGGCCATTCCATGCATTATGTACCGCTGCATCATCCGGTGTAGAGTTTGTAAATCACATTGAAAACAATTAGCCAAACAGGTGAAAGAATTCACCAACTAGCCCACCATCTGCATATTAGTGGCAAATTAGACTTCCCACGTTAGTTGTGTTCTCGGCAATATTAGTGTTACAAGCCCTAATGTATTGTATTTTATACTTTGGAGGGCTGGAAGGGAGTACTAATTACATGCAAGTTTCCAGGATTTCAGCTGGGAGTATTTCACATGAAAGTTAATTGTGCTTCTGGGGCTTTGCCACTGGTTTATCCAATTAACGTGGAGTTTGCCTATATATCATAGTTTTGCTTACAGAAGGGAAACGGTATTATTCACTTGAATAAAATGGGACTTGCTCTAAGGGTGTTTTTATAATCAGCCTGATAGCTTCTGCCTGTGCTCACCTGCAGCTTTCTGAGATGGAATGAGGTTTGTGCTGTGTGAGAGTTGCAAATGTTACTGATGAAAGTCCGTGATAAATAAGAGGCAGGGGATCTGGGGAGATGACTTGGAGGGTAAGAGTTCTTGCCACGCAAGCATAAGAACCTGAATTCCAATCCCCAAGCTGGATTTCATCATGCACAGATATAACCTCAACTGTGCAAAGTGGAGACAGAAATACTAAGGCTTGATGGCTGTCATCTTAGAACCAAGTTACATGATAGACCATGTCTTACAGGAATACAGTGGAGGATGACAAAACAGGACATTCAGCAGCATCCTTCTCTGACTTTTGTACAAGAGCATGAGCATGCATACACACCAGCATACATATGTGCATCCTCCCCCCACACACTGTGATGCTTACCTTTAATTATTAACTTAATAAAACCTAGAATCATCTGGGAAAAGAGTCTCAGCGAGGGAAGAAGGATCACTTTACATTTGGTCGACCTTCAGAGAATTGCATTAATGAAGTTAATTGGTATGGGAAAACTCGGTCCACTGTAGTTGGCAGCATTCCCTAGACAGGAGTCCTGAATTGTGCTAGAAGTGGAGAAGTTAAGATGAGCACAAGCAAGCAAATGAACATGTGTATGTTCCCAGAAATCAAGTGTGTGTGTGTGTGTGTGTGTGTGTGTGTGTGAGTGTGTGTGCTCATTTTCTCTACTCTTGATGGTAGATATGATGTAATCTGCTGCTTTGATCTGCAGTCACTATGTTTTTCCTATAGTGATGAACTATAAACTGGAATTGCTACCTAAAATAAACCTGTTGTCTCTGAAGCTGATTTTTGTCAGTATATTTTGACACAGCAACAGAAACAAAACTAGGACACCCCCCCCTACACACACACACACACACACACACACACACACACACATGCTCATAGAACATCACATATATAAAACAATATAAAGTAAGACACTAAGAAAAGTTGCTCCAAGGCAACTTTTACTGTTAACTGATAACCCTATTTACTGTTATCTCTAAAATTCTCATGTGTCATGTGCAGAAATGATACCTATAATCCTTCCAGTGATCTCATATATGAACCAGGTAATAGATGACTTTCTTCCATCACATTTGGCCTCATTGGGAGTAGAGGACTGTTCAGTAGGCATTCAATTGGGTATTTGATATAATTTTATTTGTCCCTATAGACTTAGTCTAGCTTCTTACAGAAATGTGTAGACATCATCACATAGTATGTGCTTTTAGAACAATGGTCTTTAATGTCCCTCAGAAAGCAGGAAGTGGCTGTGTGTTTGAGGTAAAGCTCATGTCAATTCCGTATCTGTTTTGGGATGCATGTGTATCATGGCTTAACTCTGAAATGTCTCCCAGAAAACCTTGGGTTTGAACACTTAGTTCTCAACTGCCAGCCTGGCTTTTGGAGGTTGTGGAAGCTTTGGGAGGCCTGGCATAGCTGGAGGAAGCACACGTATGAGAATCCGAGGAGTGGGTCAATAGGCTTAAGTCTCATAAACTTCTTGTTCTCTCTCTGCTTCATTATCCACTGGATAGGAACAAGTCACCGTGATTTCCCTCTCCCTCAAACTGTGAGTCTTGCACACATCGGTGCACCTACATGCATACACACACACACACACACACACACACACACACACACATACACACTCACACAAATAAAACAAGTACTTAAAGAAAAACATAGAACTCTAAGAGGAGGCATCCAGGATTAATAGGAAGACAGCTATAGACACTTTAACTTCTGTGGTAGCTTTCCTAGGATACTGAAATCTCTATTTACCATTCCTGAATCCTGCATACTTCCATGGGATCCACAAATACATATATCCAGGAGATTCAGGTCAAGTAGCACTTAACAGGAGACAGAGCCTGTACTGTGGCACAAATATATAAAAGGCATTAAATCCTGGTCTTCCTTCTCTTTTAGATTTATTTTTAGCTATGCATTTGTGTCTTTATGAGGGTGTGCTATGTATATGCAGGTATCTGTGGAAGCCAGAAAAGGGTTATAGGCAGATATGAGCCAACCAATGAGAGTGCTCTTCTAGAAGAGGAGAAAGCACCCGTAACTACTAAGCCAGCTCTCCACCTCATGGCTGCTCTCTTTCTGGTAAGTGGCATCATAGCCATGGACAGCTATATATCAGGTCAAAATCTTATTGATTCATTACTGTTCCTTCTGAAGAGCACTAACAAGCAATTGTTGAATAAACAAGTCACTATGTAGTGATGACAGTAGGTCCCGTGAATTTTTCTGATGGTCATCCCACTTACCAGCATTTCCTTGCAGTCAGATAACCAGAATCAGCATGCTGTCTCTTTCCCATTGAACTTATCACTTCTTTCCTGTAGGAGACCATTGTACCTCCAGAGACCTTGGTACTCAGCCTGTCTTTGTTTGGAGTGTGTGTGTGTGTGTGTTCACATGTGTGTACACAGGTATGTTGGTGTGCATACATGAAGTTTATGTCAGGTGTCATTTCTCAGGATTACACCCTTGTCTTTTGAGACAGTTCTTCATTAGGACTTAGCACTTGCTGATTGGGCTAGGCTGATTGTTGAGCAAACTGCCGCCCATCCCGCACTCCCTGCCAATACTAACCCCAAACACACACCAGGACTGGGTTTACAAGCATGCACTGCCACATTTGTCTCTGTCTTTTTTAAAATGGGTCTGGGTATTGAACTCAGTTCCTCATGTTCACCTGGCAAGCACTTTAGCAGCTGAGCCATCTCCCTATTTCGATTTCCAGTTTCGACTCCTCTATAGTAGTATTTCTATGTCAATCCTAGGAGATGCCTGGGTCTCCGTGGGTTTGCTCCATGCTCAGGGCATGTCATCTCTGATGCCTCGTATATGTCTGGTTCCAGGTCAGTGACTAAGGGATTCGAGTCAGTGAAGCAGAAGTCTATCTGCTCTGCTGCTCAGTGCTTCAGAAGGGACCTCCTATGAACTACTTGAAAGTTGCTCTGGATTTTAAGGAAACACAGGGGAGTCACTCATTCTTAGATGAGGATGTCTGACAATTTCTTTGATATATACAGCTTCATCTAAGCTGTAGTTACACAGGGTTATGGAGGAGACACTAGGGTCTCCATGGAACCACGTCTCTTTTGGATAATAGCTACTTCATTATTTTCAGCCTCTAAAAGTCTTCACATCAAATAAACATTCTCTAACTTCTTGGGGCTCAGCTGTATTCCTGAATTCTTATTTTTTTTTAAATTATGCACACATACACACACACATACAGAGAGAGAGACAGAGACAGAGAGAGACAGAAAGAGAGAGAGGGACAGAGACAGAAAGACATACAGAGACAGAGAGAGAGAGGGGGAGAGACAGAGAGAGAAAGACACACAGAGAGACAGAGAGAGACAGAGACAGAGAGACAGCGAGAGACAGAGAAAGACAGAGACAGAGACAGACAGAGACACACAGAGAGAGAAACAGAGACAGACAGAGAGACACAGGGAGAGAAAGATACCAGAGAGACACAGAGAGAGAGTCAGAGAGACAGAAAAACAGAGACAGACAGACAGAGAGAGACAGGGAGAGACAGGAAGAGTCACAGAGAGAAAGACACACACACATAGAGAAAGACACACAGAGAGACAGAGATAGAGAAAGACACACAGAGAGACAGAGAAAGAGACAGACAGACAGAGACAGAGAGAGAAAGACACACAGACAGACACACACACAGAGAGAGAGAGAGAGAGAGAGAGAGGCATTGTGCTACAGCACATACATAAAGGAACAAAACAGCTTGCTGGAGTCAGTCATCCCCTTCCACCATGTGGGTCCTGAAGATGAAAGTCAGGCTGCAAGGCTTGAAGGACAGCATCTTTACTTGCTGAGCCATCTCTTCAGCTCTATTCTTGACTTCTTAGTTTTACAGTAGAGCTTGCTATCTACCATTGCTATTTATTCTTTAACTTTGGCTTGCCATATACTTAATAAACTCGCTCTTTCAAAACCAGCAGTGTGGATCTCAGATTCTTTTCTGAACCATACACAACAGTACGCCTTTCAGTTTCTTATAAGGTTTTTGCCATGGGGCAGGAGAGGGGGCTCAGCTGGTTGAGTGTTTTTCTGTGTGAGCATGAGAACCTTAGTTTGATCCGCAGTACTTACATAAAAAGCCAGGCACGGTGGCAAACACTGCAAATGGGTGAGATTTCCCAATAGAAAGAGGCAGTGTCAAAGACATTTGATTTACGGCAGCTTTCGAGTTGACCTTGGCTTTGCAGTTTCTAAGCGGTGTCACAAGGGTATCTCACTAATGTACGGTTGTGAATTTTTCATGGCAAGCCATGTGTTTGTGTTATTGGCCTCCTGGGCAAGGGGGAAAAAACATGACATGTCAACAGCAACATAAATGGTTAGGTAAATCTTTATTCCCATCAGATCTCTCTGCAAAGCCCTGTTATTTGTGCCTCACTCAACCATTCACTCATTCATGAACGCTTATTGAGCAACCTCCTCCTCTAAGTACTGTAGGGGTTTACAGTGATGTAGAAATCAGAGAGCAGGATGACATAAGTGTTCCCGCAGCAGGCATGGATGGTGAGAGGAGGCAGGGGATCTTTAAGAGGGGTTTCCTCTTTGAAGTATTAAGACATTTGAAGCATTCATGGAACAGGCTTCTCTAGTAAAAATGGGTCTTTATAACCTTGTAAGACTCCCCTCCAGGAGCACCCTGAGCAGGTACCTGGGAGGGCTCTAATCACAACTGTAGAAGCCCAAGAAAATCTTCTAAAGCTACTTGGCTCAGTTCTTTAGTCTATAATAGGGAAAGGTTCAGACAGATAATTCTTTAAGTTGCATCAGAATTCTGGACAAAATAATATAAGATAAGAGTTAAGTAAAGATATCCATGAGAGTGTGTGTGTGTGGTATGTGTGTGGGAGGGGTGTATGTGTGCATGTGGTGGGTGTGGTGTATATATGTGTGGGGGGTGTGGATATGTGTATGTGTGAGGTGTGTGTGTGTGCATGTGAGGTGTGTGTATGTGTATGAGGTTATATGTGGTGTGTGTCTGTGTGTGGTGAATATAGTGTAGAGTGTGGTGTGTGTGTATGTGCATGTGTGTGTGAGGTATGTGTGGTGTCTGGGTGTGTGTGGTGGTGGGTATATGGTGTAGAGTGTAGTGTGTATGCGTGTGAGGTGGTGTGTGTGTGTGTATGTGTATGAGAGAGAGAGAAACGAGAGAGAGAAAGAGCGAGAGAGAGAGGGAGGTATGTGTATGGTGTACAGTGTGGTGTGAATGTGTGTGTAGTGTGCATATGTGTATGTAGTATAGTGTGTATGTGTGTATGTACATGTATGTATGCGTGGTGTGTGTGTGTGTGTATAAATTGTGTTAGTGTAATATGTTGCTTGTAAGGTCCAGAGGCCTTTTCTAGGATTTTTATATGGAAGGCTTGCAGTGTATATAATGAGTGTCTTTTTTTTGTTTGTTTGTCAAATTTTCTAAGAAAGGGTAAGGGCTGGAGTGCACCTCAGTTGGCATGCTGTTTATGTACCATACACAAAAACCTGGGTTCTATCCCCAGCACTGTGTTCTCCTGCTGTTGTGGCCATTCCAGTATTTCTATCACTCAGAAAGTGAAGGTGAGGGGATCAGAAATGCAAAATTTTTCTTGGCTACCTTAGGCTATCCTGGGCTACATGAGACTCTGTCAAAAGCAAGCAAGAAAAGAAGGGCATATTTTTCTGGATATAGGAAAACATAATGTTCCATTCCCCACCTGTAGTGAATTTAAGGGAATTAATTGAGAGATATGCTTATTTAATTTTTAAAATTTAAAATTTTTAATTATGTGTATGTCTGTGTGTATGCACACATTAGTGCAGTGTCTTTGGAGGCCAGAAGAGGGCACTGTATCCACAGGAGCTGGAAATATAGGTGGTTGTGAGTAGCCTGAGGCGGGTGCTGGGAATTCCAATCCTTTAGAAGAGTGGTTTGTACTTTTTAGTCATTGAGGCATCTCTCTAGTACCAAAGCCCTGTTTAGGAACACTTAATTTTATTATCAGCCTGGGAGCCACAGAATGCTAAAGGCTGCCATCATTCATACATCACATGAAAACCAGCAGAGGTCTAAGGAAGCGACAAGCCTGGTGACAGATTATTTGCCATTAGTTCTGCCTCACATGTTCCTGGGCGAATGTACTACAGCCCCTCCTCCCACGAGGAATGGGATCTGTGTTTTTTCTTCAATTTAGATTGACCCTAAAACTTACCTGAGCCATTAATATGACTGAACATGATCAAAACGACACTGCTGACTTCTATTCAGTATTTCATAGGGTGTGCCAGTAGGACAATCTAATCCCTTTGAACAAGATAAGTGTATATGTGTGTGTGTGTTTGTGTATGTGTGTGTATTTTGTATGTGTGTGTGTAAAGTTCACATGCAAATTTTTGTTCATGTGTATGGACGTCAAAGAACAACCTCAGCTATCATTCCCTAGAAGCCTTTTATCTTTGTTTTTGAGACAATTATCTTTCACTAATCTGGGGCCATAACTTGAGGATTCTAGTCAAGTACTGTTTAAATGTACCACACTTAGCCCCTCACTGGGAGATTCTAGGCAGGGGCTCTACCACTGAGCCATGCCCCAGCCCCTCACTGGGGTATTCTAGACAGGTCCTCTACCACTGAATTACAAATCCAGCTCTCTGCTTTTGTTCTTTATTTCTTTCTTTTTGAGACAAAATTTCACTAAGTAGCTCAGGTTGACCTTAAACTCAGTCTACAGTATGAAGAGAAGAGGCCTTGAACTTGGGTTGTAACTTGGGCAAGCCTCAGATGATTTTGTGATTCCCCTGCCTTGGCCTCCTGAGTACTTGGAATCACACAGGCCTGTCTCCTACTGTTTTGTAATTGCATTAAAATATTTGTGAAGGGGACATTTATAATTATAAATTAAAGCAAATATTTATGACTACTAATAAAATATTTTGAGCAAGTTTTAGTTCATTGTAGACTACACTCAGTTAATAAAATTTGTTGTATATGATATATATGATGTATACACTATGCATTATATTATATATCCTATATATGATGTCTAATTTATATATACATATGTGTGTGTGTGTGTGTGTGTGTGTGTAAAATGTGTAATTTTCTACCCTTTGTCAAACCCTACGTTTGTATTAGACATTGCCTCTCACCTTCTGAACTCAACAAAATGTTTGCTAGCTCATCACTTGATTTGTTTTAGCCCAGATTCTGCTTAAAAATACACACACACACACACACACACACACACACACACGTATATATATGGCTTATGATCTAAGTATGGTTGTATATATTATTATGCATTCCTTTCTATCACTGTGATAAACCCTATGATTGGAAGCAATTTGGGGGTGGTAAGGCTTTACTTGGCTTGTTCTTCCAGGTCACAGTCTACTGCTGATGGATGATGAAAGTCAGAGCAGGAACTCAAGCATGAACTTGAAGCAAACACCATGGAGGATGCTTCTTACTGGATTACTAACAGATCATGCTTTCTTATACAATACAGGACCACTTGTCCAGTGAATAGTATTGTCTACTGCCTTAGTTAGGGTTTCTATTTCTGTGAAAACACCATGACCATAATTCAAGTTGAAGAGGAAAGTCAGGGCAGAAACTCAAGCAGGTCAGGAACCTGGAGGCAGGAGCTTATGCAGAGGCCATGGAAGAGCACTGCTTACTGGCTTGCTTCACATGGCTTGCTCAGCCTGCTTTCTTATAGAACCCAGGACTACCAGCTCAGGGATGGCATCACCCATAATGGGTTGGGTCCTCCCCCAATGATCATGAATTGAGAAAATCTCATCCAGGAATCTCATGGAGGCATTTCCTCAACTGAGGCGTCTTCCTTGTGTCAATCTGACAAACACAACCAGCAGTGGGCTGGGCCCTTCTAAATCAACCAACAAGCAACACAATTCCCCACAGATATGCATACACTTCAATCTCATCTATTCACCTATTAATTGATTCAATTGAGACAATCTTGTCAGGTGACTCTAGGCTATGTCTCACACACACACACACACACACACACACACACACACACAGAGAGAGAGAGAGAGAGAGAGAGAGAGAGAGAGAGAGAGAATCTGTATGTTACAGTACCCTGGGGTCATTCTCTCTCTCTCTCTCTCTCTGTCTCTCTCTCTCTCTCTCTGTCTCTCTCTCTCTCTCTGTCTCTCTCTTTCTCTCTCTCCATTTACTTCTTTCTCTTCCTGTCCTGTTATGACTTGCATGTGAAATGTTCCCCCAAATTGTCCTAAGTTTAAATGCCTGCTCCCCAGCTGTTGATGTGTGTTGTGTGTGTGTTCACACACACACACACACACACACACACACACACACACACACACACACATGTATGTGTGTGTTTCTGGGGATTTGGCGAAGTATGTTCCACCTGATAAACATAAGTCAGACAGAGCAGGATTTGATGATAAAGACTAGATCTGTTTTTTGTCTGCGTTGCCTATGCTTACTGGCTGGTAGAGATGCCAGGAGTCCTGGCGCCATACTCCTCCTATCCCAAATTCCACCATCCTTTCCCTGACAAGATGGACTATACCCTCTCTAACAGTGAAACAAGAAAATATAAATCTGTCCCCCTTTAAATGGCTTCTGTCTGGTATTTATTCATAACAGTGTAAATGTAACTGATACAGCGAACCACCTCCCCCACCAGCCTCTGGAATAGAAACTTAAATAGCTTGGCATCAAAAGCCAAATTATTGAATTTTTAAAAGGGAAGGAAAGAACTATTGCTCCTTCAGAATGAAGACAAATATATAGCTTGTAGTGCAATGCATCAATTTGAGTAGCAAACACCAGAAACAGAAATGATATTTATATAAGGAAACTAAGTAAGAAAGTGCATACATCACAGCAGAGGAGAAGGTTACGCAGAGGTGGGGTGACTGGCAAGGTGTCCACTCAGGATGGCAGCAGGTGGACATGACAGGGTCAGACAGCCCTGGGCATGGTGCTTCCATTGAGTACCACCAAAACAGGCAGCTCCAAGCTCAGCACTTGATGCTAGAAAACTCATTTTTCTTTTTTCTTCTTTCCCTCCCTCTCTCCTCAGGGAACCCCAGATCAAACCCAAAGCCCTATACACTGTCAACTAACTACTATTAACCTACATGCTTAGCTCTAGGAAATGTTTCTTTGCAAAATCATCCACATTCTTTAAAGAAAGCATCAAGCAACAAGATCTATTAACTACCTAATACTAATCACATAAGAATTTTGCACATGTCAAATTCAAACTCTATGGGGGAGAAAACTCAATATTACTACTATTTACTAATGGGAAAATGCGTGCAGCCATGAGATAATGTGACTAATGTTACACAGAAAATGATAGGATCGGGTTTCAAGCCAGGTTGTTTTAGTCCACTGTGAGGACCCCATGTTTGGGTGGTGTACTTCTCTCCTTGATCCTAGCAGGATGGACTGGGTCAACTTGCAGTTCATTTCAGTTCCATGCACCTAAAGGGGTATCTATGTGGGTATTGGTGGGACGGTTACAAGGACTCCAAGGAAGAGTGATGACAAGAACAACCAAGAATGGCTTCTCTCAGTGACTTCAGATGCCAGATTAGGTAGAAACTGATCTCTCTCTCTCTCTCTCTCTCTCTCTCTCTCTCTCTCTCTCTCTCTCTCTCCTCCCCATCTGGCTCTGGCTCTCTCAATGTATATACATGTATACGTGTGTGTGTGTGTGTGTGTGTGTGTGTGTGTGTGTGTGTGTGCGTGTGTGTTATGTCTCACATGAAAACTTTTACACCACACACACACACACACACACAGAAAGAGAGAGAGAGAGAGAGAGAGAGAGAGAGAGAGAGAGAGAGAGAGAGATCCTGAGACCCTCTAATGCCTGTTGAATCTTCCTAGGCATAGGCATGTATTTCAGGCAGGGGTCCAGGAGAACCACTCTGCCTGTAGCCCAGTGGACTACACCCCTGTGCTCAATCCATGACCCTCCACAGAGGCTCCATCCAAGTCAGTGCTGCCTTGGCCTTCAAGCCTGTCTGCTCTCTGCCATCACCTTCTCCTACTCTGACCTTTGACACATGTCTGACCCGCAAGTCCCACTGTGGCTCCTGGATATCTATGTGCTCTATTTTCTACTATCCTTCTTACTAGGTTGATGTAATCTTATTCAACTCAGGGAAAAAAAAATCTCTGAAATGTAACTATTTGGTTCATACTCTAGCTTCTTTCTTCCCTTCCATCCACGGGCTTCACAGAGCTTGGCTGGTATCCCTTTCCCAGGTCCCAAGTACATATCTCTGAGCCTCCTCTTTCTGGATAAATGAAGCTATCCTACACTACATCTCTTATACTGTGCCTTCTAAAAACTAAAAGCAGGACGTATTAAGTAACAGACTAAAAAATGATTCCCACATTGACTTCACAGCCACATTGTGTCTTGCCTTCTAGTTTATCAGTAGGAGCATTGTAGGGAACTGTAGGAAGTGTATCAATCCTCCTCACAGGGATCCTCGCTCCTCACCTTCACTAATTACATTACGGACCCATCTCTTGACATGTTTGCCAAACAAATGACTTGTTCTATAATAAATTGATCTCTATGTGCCTGGGGAGATGTGTGACTTTTTTTTTAACTAATAAAGTACTTATTAGAATAGAACATGGTATAGTATGAGTGGTGGTGTATATTTATACTCCCAGTGGAGGCTGATGCAGGAGGATCACAAGGTTAGACTTAGCATGGAGGTACATTTTGATTCTAGGTCAACCTGGCCTATGTAGTAAATAGGATAGGATAGAATAGGGTAGGGTACGGTAGGGTTGGGTAGGGTAGGGTAGGGTAGGATAATGAGATTGGGTATGTGTCTTAGTTATGGTTTCACTGCTGTGAATAGACACCATGACCAAGGCAACTCTTATAAGGTCAACATGTAATTGGGGCTGGCTTACAGGTTCAGAGGTTCAGTCCATACTAATGAAGGCAGGAACATGGTGGAATCCAGGCAGGCATGGTGCAGGAGGAACTAAGAGTGCTACCTCTTCATCTGAAGGCTGCTAGCAGAATACTGGCTTCCAGGAACCTAGGAGAAGGGTCTTAAAGCCCACACCCACAGTGACACACCTACTCCAACAAGGCCACACCTTCTAATAGTGCCACTCCCTAGGCCAAGCATATACAAACCATCACAGCATGGATGGTAAAAGAGAAAACTAGAATAGGAGGAAATGAAGGGGGGTTTAGAATCTACAAAGTTAACCATCTGGTTTTAGGGTTTTGTATCCTAGGACTTGTTAGAAGTAAACAGGGGCCAGGTAGAAGACATACTAAATCTAATTCACTATGTTTTACTATGATTTTGGTTAGGACGGTCAAGGTGTAGGAAGGTTGGTGACTGACTTGGTGCTATTCATTTGGAGACAGGAACTAGCTCAGACATTTCACTCCTATTGTTTGCAGAGCACCACAACCACCCACACAATTGTCTCTTAGAATGATCTATTTTGGGGGCACAACAGCTCCTATGTCAATAGTAGGCAATTGCCACCAGGCTGGTGCCAGAGAAATTGACTATCTCATCAGGAATGAGTTCAGACTCTGTCTCTGCTGCCAGGAAACCTAGACTTGGGATCCCTATTCAGCTATTTCAAGATGATATGATTCATCTAGTCTGCTGGGGAGAAGAGAGTCCTAATGGAAACAATTATTCTAGACATTCCAAATATGAGTCTAGCTATACACAGGTCCATGGTGTAGGTGTGAAGGTCAGAGGACAACCTTTGGGAACTAGATACCTCCTTCCTCCATGTGGGTCACAGGGCTGGAACTCAGATTGTCAGACTTAGCTGCACGTGCCCTTACCCATGTCACAATTTCAGGGGCTCCCATGGCTTATTTCCTAAGCACAAGGAACCATGTGGACAACCTTCCTGAAAAGCTCACCCAGAGACCTAGACTTTAAGACCACCACCAGTACTAAGCATAGCCTTAGATGATGAAGTTTTAAGAAAGGTTTCTATGCCACAGGCAGAAATCAGACGGGATCGGTCGCACTTACCTGTCCTAGAAGTCCAAAGTGAGTTGTTTCATTTGAATTGAAAAATGAGGGAAATAAGGATGCTTTCTGAAGATTAAATTTTAATGGGGATGCATAATAGATCAGAGCAGCGGAAATGCCGCAGAGTCATTTTAAGGAGACAGCAGTGGACGGCCGCAGCATTGACTATTCACCTTCCAGCAATTAGCTAGTCACACCATAGCTATCCCCACTGTAAAGGGAAACCTCATCCTCTAGGGGGCTCTAGGGGAAATAAAGCTTCCTTCCTAGCCGGGGATGGGGGGATTTGCTGAAGAATTGTGGCTGAAGAATGTTTCAGATGTTATAAACCTAGATACCTCTAATATGGGGGCAGATGTCTATCTATTCCAAGTCCCACTGGTAGGTTCATTCTGAGGGTCTCAGACACTTGGTCCTTATGTGACAGTTCTTACTATTGACTGGACAGGATCTAGAATCACCTGAGAGACAAACCTCTGAATGTGTCTGAGAGGGACTTCCTCGATTGGGTTAATTGAGTGTGGTGATTTGAATCAAAATGGCCTCCAAGGTTTATAGGGAGTAGCACTATTAAGAGGTATGGCCTTGTTGGAGTAGGTGTGGCTTTGTTGGAGGAAATGTGTCACTAGGTGTCTTAGTCAGGGTTTCTATTCCTGCACAAACATCATGACCAAGAAGCAAGTTGGGGAGGAAAGGGTTTATTCAGCTTACACTTCCATACAGCTGTTCATCACCAAGGAAGTCAGGACTGGAACTCAAGCAGGTCAGAAAGCAGGGGCTGTTGCAGAAGCCATGGAGGGATGTTCTTTACTGGCTTGCTTCCCCTGGCTTGCTCAGCCTGCTCTCTTCCCCGAGACTGCCAGCCCAGAGATGGTCCCACCCACAAGGGGCCCTTGATCACTAATTAAGAAAATGCCTCACAGCTAGATCTTATGGAGGCATTTTCCCAACTGAAGCTCCTTTCTCTGTGATAACCCAACTGTGTCAAGTTGACACAAAAAACTAGCCAGTACACTAGGGTATGGGCTTTGAGATCTTAAAAGCTCAAGCCATGCCCAGTGTGACATTCTCTTTTGCTACCTACCGATCAAGATGTAGAACTCTCAGCTCTTTCTCCAGCACCATGTCTGCCTTCATGCTACCATTCTTCCTGCCATGTTAATTAATAATGGACTGACTGTTTGAAATGGAAACCAGTCCCAATTAACTGTTTTCCTTTATAAGAGTTGCCATGGTCATGGTGTCTCTTCACAGCGATAGAAGTCCTTACTAAGACATTGAGATAGGAAGGCTCTCCCTGACTGTGGCTGACATCATCCCATGGGGCAGGGTCCAGGGTTTAATGAAAAGGAGAAAGCAAGCTGAGCAGCAGCGTGCATCCCTCCCTGCTTCCTGACTGAGGGTACAATGTGACCAACTCTTCCATACTCCTTCCTCCGTGACTTCTCCATGGCGATGTACTGTACCCTAAAACTGAAACCAAAATCAAATGATGTTTTTAAAGATGCTTTGTATGAGCATATGTCATATGTATGGTATGTGTACATGTGCTCAGGCCTGTGCATGTTCTCAGAGGCCAGAGGAGGATGCCAGGTGCCATGCTCTATCCCTCCCTAACTTAATCCCTTTAGGGCAGAGACTGTCATTGAGTCGAAATCTAAAGGGACCCTCTTATCTTCATCATCTCCACCCCCACAATACTAAGGCTTCAGATGCATACCCATCTACCCTCAGCTTTTTACCTAGGTGCTAGGGATTTGAAATCAAGTTCTCATGCTTGTGCAGCATGCACTCTTAGCCACAGAGTCAACTCTCTAGCCTCCTTAAAGTGCTTTGGCTAAATACTTGCTACAGCAACCAGGAAATGAATACACCATGCAACATACCCTCCCTGCTCAGAAGGGGCATTCCTGAAGCCTCTAAATGCCTCACTGTAAACTGAACGTCTGCTGTTTTTATTTCAGACACCAAGTCTGTAATGTTTCTTAGTGTGAGTTTAGCCCTGAGAGAAGAGCTTGATCAGGAGGCAATGAGAACTTATCTGTGGTCAGAGGGATGGATGACAGAGGCAACATTAGGATGTTCCCACTAGTAATAGGGATCAGACCGTAACCCCAGCAAGGATTTTCACCCTGAAATGATGTCTTTAGTTCATCCAGAAAATGTTCTGCACCATTCAATTGTCCCTGATAAATACAAGAAACATATAAGTGAAAACTGCAAGCTCTATGGCCTATGGTTCCATGGTCCCATCCTATAGCAGATGAAGAACAGAAAAAGAAGCTTACATTGGAAAAGAGATGTTGACATACATCTCAAAGCCCAAGGCTAGAGGTGCTTGTAGGAGGAGTAAAATAGTCATATGATTCCTTTGAAGTTTCTGGTTAGGTGTGTGTGTGTGTGTGTCTGTCTGTCTGTCTGTCTGTCTGTCTGTCTGTCTCTTTGTGTTTACATGTGTGTGCATGTAGATGTATGTTTGAATGCATGTGTGTGTACATGAATGTGAGTCCTTATGTGTGAATGTGTGTTTGGAGGGCAGAGGTCAACAGAAAATGCTATTCTTCAGGAACAGTCCATCTTGGTTTTAAAGACAGGATCGGATCTCTCATTGACCTGTAGCCTACTGTGGCCTTTCTACCACCATCTTCCTAGAGTTGAGATTATAGTGCACTCTACTACACATGGCCTCTCTCTCTCTCTTCTCTTTCTCTCTCTCTTCTCTCTCTCTCTCTCTCTCTCTCTTTCTTCTTTCAGTGGGGTTCTCACTTTATATCTTTGGATGCACTGGAACTTTTAATGTAAACCAGGTTGGCCTCAAACTTACAGAGACTCACCTGCCTCTGCCTCCTAAGTGTCAGGATTAAAGTCATGCACCACTACAACTGGTTGGCTTTTTACAAAATGGGTTTCAGCACTTGGGAGCAGAAGCAGACAGATCTCTGTGAATTGAAGGCCAGCCTGGTCTACAGAGTGAGTTTCAGGGCAGCCAGAGCTACATAGAGAAACCCTATCTCAAAAAAAGAAAAAAGAAAAAAGGGGGGAGAGATTAAGGATTGGATGCAGTGCTTTATTAACTGAACCTTCTCCCTGGCCCATTAATTTTCTCTCTATATTATAAGAATCATACCATTCACTCTTCTCACAGTGTTTTGTTTTATTGTGAGCTACTTCAGAGGCCCAGGGCTAGCACCATGGTTGATGAGATCATCAGGAAGTCAGGGCTCCTACTCAGCTAACTTTAGCATTGTTTTTAGAATTTTTATACAGAAACATGAGATGTTATCTACCTGAGTAAGTCATCTTTCAAGAACTTTCCAGAAAATGCTACTCAGCACATTTCATTGGCGAGAAGCATGTCATACGGTTACCCCTCCAATCCCTGCAAAGAACTCCGGGGGACTTCAGAAACAGTGGGATCTCAGATGGAAGTTAAAAACTTAGGAACTTATATGGTGTGCCAAGCAAAAATTTGGTACTCCATTTTACACTTCTAATCCCTCCTGCTTCATTCTCGAGCAGTCATCCATTCAAGTCATCCCACAACAGTGCTTTTTCCAAGCATCTTTCTTGCCATCGATGCTTGCCCATAGCTCCCTTTGTCTTCTGGGTGAAGATGTCCCAATCTTGAACTTGCACTCATCTGACTTGATATGCCTATGATCTAGGCTTCGTCTATGCTCCCATTCTTGCATCTTCTAGCGCCGCCTTTCACTGAGTTTCACAATGGTGAAGAGCACTATGCATCTGGAAGCTTCTGTTCTTGCCTCTGCTTGTTCAGATAAGGACACTGAAGGTGAGTGAAGGTGAGGTTGTTTACCCAGCTTTTGTTGTTCAGAGTCATAGAGGTTTGGAAGATACTACTACTCATTCTCAAAATCATGTATCTCTAAGGTGAGCTGGAAAAATAACACAGAGCTTCTGCTATTTAGCATGAAATATGGGAAGGGGAATCTTTTAGCACTTGATTGACCATTTGTTAAGCCCTATTTTTCCCTGTGATTTTATAACTTCAACTACATAGGAAATATTTTTTTTGTAGCATGAGAGTCTTTAGATAGTAATAGTTGTCTAAAATAATTATATTTGGGTCTTTCTTTTCAGGTCATAGATTTTTTTTCTGGTCCCCAAGGAAGATGGTACAGGACAGTAATTATCACTGTAGCATCTGGAGTCTGACTGTCTGGTTTCAAACCCTAGTTCCAGTTTTGTGACCTTGGACTTAACATTTACATTGCCCACACCTTTGTTTCCCCATATGCAACAAAAAGATAGGCATTCTCTCTTTTGTGGAATTGGGGGAAATTTCAAGGGCTTGTAATAGAGTCAGGAATGTAAAAAGAAGCCTACCATGTTAACCAGAACTAGAGGACTTAGTAATCCAGTACTAAGAATGGAACAAGATCCTCTGAGCCAGCTCCACTCTTACCTCCTCACTGGGATTCTAGACAGGTTCTCTATCTACCACGGAACCACACATCCATCCCCTCACTGGGGAATTCTAAGAAGCTGCTCTACCACTGAACTACACTGCAAGCCCCTCACTGGGGTATTTTAGGCAAGTGCTCTACCGTTGGGCCATACAACCAAACCCTCACTGGGGATTCTAGATAGGCACTCTACCACTGAGCTACACCCTCAGCCCCTCATTGGAGGATTCTAGGCTCTACCACTGAATTATAGCCTTGGCCCTGCCTTTTACATTTTACTTTAAGACGGAGACTCGCTCATTTGCTCACACTGACCTTGAACCTACTTCTCCTACTTTGCCTGCCTGAGTATCTAGTATTATATACCTATGTCACTGAACCCCATGGATATCGTGCCTTGAATCCCAGTAGCCACAGGAAGATTGGACCAGTTGTATATCCAAGAGGAAGAGTGTTCTGTGGAACAGCTTAGCCAGTCCCCAACATGTCTCTTCAGTAGTTCTGTAATGATCTCATTAACTAAGGATGCAGCGGGGCTGTGAACATGTAAAGATGCCTCGCAGAAGCACTCATTAGAGAAAGGGTACATTCTTGTTCTCTGGGGGGAATGCTCTGCTTGCTACTTGACTTTTCTCTGCCAGTTCTGATTGTGACATCAGCATCTGGCATTAGCAGCTCAACAGGAAAGAAAAAAAATCCCTCTACACTTCCTGAGCCATCCCCGGCAAGCTTATTCCCGGTGCACAGGAGGGCTGCAGCTGGGAGGTGATGGAGGGAGCATATGGCTTTAGGGAAGCTCATTTGGTTCACTTAGCAGAGTTCCGTGGCCTGTGAATGTTCAACACATTTTAACATTAAAGTCGTCAAGCAGCTGGCTCCATTCCTGCCTCCTGCGTGTTGGCTGGCTCCAAGATTGGCTGTGTGGAAGAAGAGACATGGGGCATATGATCTCTGGTGAGGCTGACAGACAGGAGCAGAGCAAGGGCCTTTCAGCATGCACCAGCCACTCTGAAGCATCTTAATTCAGGTTTTATGCAAATATCAATCTCCTTTGCAGGAAGCAAGGGAGGCTGTACTCCTTTGAATAGAAGGCGAACTATTTCCTTTCAGTCTCAGGACTTCTTTGGAGCAGAGAAAGAAATTGGGGTATAAGCCAGGGAAGCACAGGCCTTTATTGAGGGAGGAAAACACAAGATGGGTTGGTTGAGTAGACTGGCTTGCCACGTGAGTGTGAAGATCTGAGTACAAATCCCAGAATGCGCATGAAAACCAGATGCAGTAATGCATGTAAGTGATCCTGGAGTTCTCCATTGAAATAGGAGGAGGTGAGAGAACTTCAGAAACTCTTGGCTAGCTAGTCTGATATACCGGGTAGGAAGCAACAGGAGACTCTGCCTCAAACAAGGTGGAAGATTGGGGCTGACACCTGAGGTTGTTCTCTGTCCTCTACATGTATACCCTAAGATGTATCACCTACATGCACATACTTGAACACACATGACACACACAAAGATTTACGAAAAAGGTAAGTGTCGGAGTGCATTTGAATAGTATGTAATTGAATGTAATTGAATGTGATTGAATCTTTCTGGTTGACAAGGTTTTGTCTAGAAGCCTCATGCATGCTGGTCTTTCTATAGACAAGGGACATTGTGAATATTGGTTTAAGACATTGGCTAAAGGTCTGGGACTACAAGCTGTAGCTGTGACTTTATCCTTACTCTTTGTGAGGAACAGGCTGTACAGGGGCTGGTCAAGTCCTTTGGGTTATCAGGAGTCCTGGGTAGAGACAAGGAACAAAAGATCATTGCCTGGAAAGATACAAGAAGATGTGATGCCTATAAATCTAAGTTTAGAGATCAGCATACATGAGGTGGAATTACATGCCATCCAGTGAACATGGCAGGGAAAGCGAAGGAGCTAAAAATTCTCTATAGAATTACTTGTTAGAGGGCTGGAGAGATTGGAGAGATGGTTCAGTGGTTAAGAGCACTGACTACTTTTCCAGAGTTCCTGAGTTCAATTTCCAGCAACCACATGGTGGCTTACATCCATCTGTAATGGGATCCGATACCCTCTTCTGGTATGTCTGAAGAGAGTGACAGTGCACTCACATGAGTACATTAAATAAATAAACACACAAATAAATAAATAAATCTTTTTAAAAAAAAGAATTACTAGTTAGATATAGATTCTGTAATCAGGTTGCCCAAACTTTTGATATTGTTATATGATGTGGTCATCTATAAACTTCATTACAGAAGAAATAAATACAATTGAGTTATACCCAACCATCAATATCTCTCATTGGGCCAGTGAAAGAGATTTCAGTCTTATGAAATACTCATTTCTTTCTTTCTTTTTTGTTTTCATTGTTTGTTTTTATTTTTGAATGTAGGCTAACTGAATCTGCCAGTTCACAATAAAACTAAGAGACTCATTGGAGTCCTCAGTCAAGAATCTACATCATAACTCAGGCTCAGGGATCATCGAAGAAGAAAGGCAAAAAGATTGTCAGAGATTGAGAAGGACAAAGAGTCAAAGAGTTTTCTGGACATGATAGACCCCCTAGTACTCATGAACTCACAGAAGCTGTGGCTGTGTGTCCTGTCCAGCAGGACCTAGTTATTTCCGTGGGTCGAGAAGGACCAAGCCTGTAAGAGAATGGACGAGGAGAAAGGAGCAAGACCATGCGTTGGGAGGCCTTTGTCACGGTCTGATTTTACTAAGGCACAATACCCAGTTATATACATACAGCAGAAAGAGTGGGAAAAGGGGAACTGAGGAGGGAGAACAAAGACTTTAAGGTGAAGGACATATGGGAGGGTGTAAATGGCAGGCTTGAGACATCCTGTGATTCATTTCAGAGACCTGGTGCCTGCATATCTCAGAATGCTGGTTCTTCCTTAAGAGCCCTAGGTGTCAATTCAGGGCAAAAGGACCATCCTGTTCTGAGGAGCAGCCTTGTGTGAAAGAGGAAGGTGATTCAGCTCCCCACAAATGGTTAATTGGCTCTCAGGTGGGAGCTGTTCAAGGCCTGTTTTCCCACAGTTGTGGTTATATACACAAGATCTATACAAGATCAAATCGGTCACATTCCAACATGGATGAGAAAGGGCTCACAAGCCACCCCTAAATGAGGAGATAGTAATCTTTGGTGGGTTCTAGGGGAGGGAAGAGAATGTTTTCTTCAGAGCTTTGCTCCTGGGTAGGTCAGCCATGCTACAGGGGATTGCCACACATGCAGAGGTAAATGATTAGCACAAATTGGACTTGGTGAGTTATTTTTAGAAAATAGAAAGAGGACACAAAAGTTGGGATAAATTGAGATGGGTGTGGGTCTAGGAAAAGTTAGTGGGGAGCCTAGGAGATAATGAAAATCAAAATACATTGTGTGAGCTTCTCAAAGAATGACTAAGCTGCTATAATTTAAACATGTATTCTAAACTAGATGGCAAAGAAAGGTAAACCATGGTACCTGTTTATTATGAAACCATATGGAAATAAAACAATTTTAAGTATGCATTTTTAAAAAAAGGGAGACTCTGTCTTGAGATACAAGGAAGATGATGCCCAAGGAATGATACCCAAGGTTAACTTCTGATAGCTACACAGATGTGCACACACATGAGTGCTTACACACACACACACACACACACACACACACACACACACACATTGTATGTACACCTTTTTTTTTCAAACTGGGTCTATATCTTCCAGGGTGGCCTTGAATTCAGTTTCCCAAGTACTGAGTTTACAGAAATGCTGAGTTACACACCAATCATTTTTGAGCAGTGGTTCTCCATCTCCCTAATGATGTGACCCTTTAATGCAGTTTCTCATGCTATGGTGACCCCAATCACAAAATTATTTTCATTGCTACTTCATAATTGTAATTTTGCTATTGTCATGAATCATAATGTAAATATCTGTGTTTTCTGATGGTGACTCTTACAAAAGGATCATTCAACCCTCAAAGAAGTTGTGACCTACAGATTGAGAATTGTTAATCTAGAAGCTTAGCAATATTGAACCAGGTGTGGGTAATGGGGTAAGATAGACATTAACTCAGGCTGTCACTGCCTCATTCCCAATTCCATATAGATTGCTCCAGTTTCCTGCTCTCTGTATAGATGTAAAGAGCCTTCTACCTATTCTTTTCCTGTTGATATTTGCATTTTTCACAAAACTGAAAGATCTCATATTTGGGGCTCAAGGGATACACTGAGGCAAATTGCTCTTCTGGGTAAATGATTAGGAGAGGTATTAATGCCATGGGAAGACAGCATGACTGGGTCTAAGAATAACGTTCAGGCCCCAGTGCCATGTACACAGTGAGGTGGAAGCTCTGAAGAGAGTTAAAGTCCATGAGATAAAGTGGGGGTCCTCGTTTTGTAGGTCTCAGAGGAAGGAAGAGGTTTCCTGGCATTGGTTTATGAGTAGAGTTTATAGTTGTCTCTGATTTTAGGGTGGCAGGGAAGAGAGATGGGGGATATTTTTCATTGTAAAGAAAGGAGGAAGGGGTGTTTGATACTGTAGAGGAGGTGGAGAGAAGTGGGACATTTAGTTAAGGTGTATCCTTTATACAGGTTTATGTGGGGAGGGGGAGTGCTATGCACATCCCTCTGAAGGTCTATAAACTTCCTAAGGGGAGTGAAAAGCTTGCTACTCTTCTGGAATCCAGTCATCTGGGAGTCAGATGATCACAGATTCATAGATAGGATCTCTTCCTTAAGGAGTCTCACCACTTCCTGTTCAGCAGCTTTGAGAGCAGAGGGAGGAAGAGATTGTTCAGATGGGCATGGCCTGATTAGCCCCTAGCCCAAAAATCTAACAAAACCCCTCTATGCTATCTCATTTGCTTTTGGGTACACACAAGGTATAAAGCTGGGCTCCTTGCCATTGGCCTTCCTTTTCCATTTAGAAAGTAGCCCAGGACTTTTGTGGTTTC
Organism: Mus minutoides; assembly: GCA_902729485.2. Classification (NCBI taxonomy): domain Eukaryota; kingdom Metazoa; phylum Chordata; class Mammalia; order Rodentia; family Muridae; genus Mus; species Mus minutoides. The sequence goes on along the minus strand of LR752116.1, from coordinate 68,523 downwards.
CAAGGACTGCTGCATTCCACATGGTGCATCCCTGATGAATGTAACTAATTAGCATTTGTGCAATGATTCCTGTGGCTAGGGTGAGCGCCATCCAGAAAGGGCTAGGTATAATCACTGTTACATCTGTGGCTTACATAATTTCTAGTCCACCCTGGAATGATTTTTTAAGCCTGGTTAATTGGGGAATTACAGTGTGTAAGTCCTGAAAACCAGCTGTGGGTTTTAAGTGCCATGAACATTTCTGTAGGTGGTATTGAGCTGGGCGTAAATGTTGATGGATGTGTTAGAGAAATTACAGTTCAGGTTCTTGTGCAGCTGTTTAGAAGGAGGATTGGGCAAAGGATATTTCTAAGCAGATGTGCAATTAGCAATTAAATAATTTAAAAAGTCATTTGATCAATATTTATGGGTGGAAGAACATAGATTTCTTGTAAATCTGTGATCTGAGTAAAACCTGAACACCAGACAACACAGCCTGCAATAAGGTTGGGTGAGAAGTCAAAGGATCCCAAAAGAAAAAAAAAGTGTTAGTTTCTGGCACTTTGGAGGTACTTACCAAGAATCCATGGATGACTTAATGAATGAATGATATTAACAAGTCAATTTCCCATTATCTCTTAAATGAGAAATTTCCCCTGCCCCATAGGGGATTTTTACAGTTGTGTTTCAATTTCATCAGGGTTGAAACAGTACCTAGAAAGGGAGGCTCATGACACTATGGAGGTAAATAACTCACAAGTCTTAGGAAGTTCCTGAAACTTACAAGATTCACAAAGTGTCCTCCTCAAGGTTATGAGAACAATAAACAACCACTGGAAGAGGGGACTCTGACCAGTAGTGCAGTCTCGAGAACATTCTCTGACCTATGGAACTATCAGTAAGTTTTGCAGAAGACTCCAGGGGTGCAGCTTTCCTGAGTGAGCTTCCCATTGTATTAGTTACCTTTCTGTTGCTATGATAAAAAAATTACAAAAATAAACTTCTAGAAGGGAGAATTTATTGGGGTCTATGGTTCCAGTGGGAGAGTCCATAAAGTCAGGGTTGGCAAGGCAGCAGACAGTCAGAGCACGAAGCTGAGAGATCATATTTTCAAACACAAATATGAAAAGGAGAAAGAATGAAGGGTAAAGCTAGCAACTCCCAAAGTCATTCCTGGTGATACACTTCCTCCAACAAAGGTAAAGGTTCCTAAAGGTTCCATAATATTTCCAAACAGCACCATCCACTGGTGACCAAATGTTCAAATATCTGAATCTGCAGGGGACAGTTTTCACCTAAACCACCACAGCTATGTTGAGGTAGATTATTTTCAGTGGTACAGCTTTCCTTGTCCCATCCCTGCTTCCATAACTAATCCCTCACTCATATTCCTGTAAGTAACCTCAATAAACTCATTGATTCACCAAGTTGGAATTGATGCAATTGTTACTTTGGTCTGTGTGGGGTGAATGTGGGATGTAAACTGTCATGACTCTTGAGAAAATGTCTCATACAACAAACAAGTGGATGGATGCCAGGGAGAATCTCTCACTGATTGACTTTTCCCAGGTTATTGATTTCCCAGAATCTGATGCATTTGTAAGAGGCTTAGTTACCTGCCTGGTAATTTCTACCTCTACTGTTTGCTTCATGGAAGTGAAACCTGTGGAAGGTTTCCAAGAAAAAGAAATAAAGGCCAATTAGCTTCTTGCAGCGTAGCTACAATTTGGTATACAATGGAAATAGGTGCCGAAAAGGTTCCATGATGTTTTCCTAAGTCCTAAATGTGTCCTAAGTGTCCGAAATGTGGTTTGTTATTGGAAGTTCACATGTTGTTTTATATATATATTATATTGTATATGGTTATAATAGACATTCTGAAGCTGTGAAGCTTTACAGTGGATTTTTCATTTTCATTATTAAACATATCACCAAAATATTTTTAAAAATCCATGACAGTTAAAACTAGAAAACTATTTTGCTTTATATCATCTTTTATGACTCTAGATGAGAAGTGTGGACTTTTGGTCCAGTTGCTTTCATTGAAGGATAACGTTCATATGTGAATCATTCATGCTTAAACTTTAGTAAGACAAAAATAAGGAGGGGGACTAGGTATTGGGAGTTCATCTCGTTTGTTAGAGTACTTGTCTAGTATGCACAAAGCTCTTCATTCCGTCTTCAGTAGTGGATACGCCAGACATGTTGAGCACACCCGTGATCTCAGCACTCAGAAGGTAGAGGCAGGAAGAACAGAAGTTCAAAGTCATCCAAAATCTCTTAGTTAAGATTTCTTTTCCCTATAGAGGATTTTTAGAGTTGTATAGCAATTTCTACTGGGTTGAAATAGTCCATGAGTGAGGGAGGCTCATGAGACTCAGGAAATAAACAGCTTGTGGGTCTTAAGAAGGCTGTGAAACTTACAAGATTCATGAAGGCTTGGTTGCTCAAGGCCTGGCTAATAATATTAGGTGAGATCAACTAGTAATATTAGAGTCTACACCAAATTACTGTTTGGGCCATAATACCTACAACAACATTTCCCTCCTCAAAGGTATATCACAGTACACCAGAGAGCACTTTCCAAGAATTTCTAGCAAAAAGATTTCTTCAATGTATCAGGGTTTCTTGGGGGTGGGGGCAGGGAGCACTGGGGGAATAAAGAGAGTGGGGGAAAACTGCGACCCACCAGAGTTCTGGTGCTCTGGATGAGCGGATATGAAAGGACTGCCACATGCTTTCCATGAGGCCCTGGGTGGGTGTCTGTGTGAAGCCACTGGCCACAGCTTGGCGGCTGATGGACAAGGGGGCAGTCCTAGGTACCAGGTTCTCAGCCTCAGGCATCCCAGACATTGCTGGACACTGCAGAAGAGTTGAGAACAGAATGAGGGCCCCTGGGGGCGGCTCAGTCAGCCCCGGGGCAGAAGGGAGGAGAGGGCAGGGGGAGGGGGAGTGCTGGATGAGGCGAGAGTCCTTGGTTTGGTCTGTGGCTGCAGTGCAAGAAGGCCTGCCGTTGGGAGGTTAGTCGTGGCTCATTAGGGGAAAGCCTATCCCATCGTTCAAGCTTGGCAGGCCTTGATGAGCAGAGACAGTCTATGGCTTTAGACCTTTATTGTAGAAAGGCAGGGAGAAAGAGAGAAGGTAGAAAGAGAGAGGGATAGAGGTCTGCCATGGCCACCTGGAGAGAGGGGGGAAAGGAGAGGAAGGGCTAGAAAGGAGAGTAAGAAAAGTGAGAGCTTAAAGAGAGCAAGGAGGGGCCAAGCAGCTCCTTTTATAGTGGGCTGGGCTATCAGGTAACTGTGGGGAGGAGCATATCTGGCTATAGTCAGGTAACTGTGAGGGTGTAGTCTAGCTAGAATGCCAGAAGCTTGGGACATTGTCTGAGTGACTGATAGTCTCAGAATTATGGAGTTGGGGGCTCTGGTGTCAGGCACCTGACTCTGGGAACATGGCTTGCTTTTCTGTCCCTTGTAGAGTTTTCTATTGGGTTACTGGAGCAAGCCTCATTCAACCAAACTAGGTTGCCTATTACGGCCCCACACTTTCTCACCTGGGGAAGTGGCTTTTCATCAAAAGGGGTACTGGTGACCCCACAGTCTGCTCTGTTCCCTTTCCCTGACACCTGGACAGCCTTGCTGCAGGCTCATAATGTGAAGCTCCTACTCTTCCCCCTAGACCTTTAGAAAGGCACCCCATCTCTTAACTCATGACCTTGATCCTTTGGATTTTTTTTTTGTCATATCGACTGTCCTTACATCAATAAATCTTCTAATAAACATCTTACCCCTCTCAATCTGTCCTGCAGTCTTTTTCAACCCAAACCTTTTGAAAACCTGTCTCTAAAGAACAGAATAGCCAAACAACCAACATGTTGAATAGGGAAAAATCAGAGAGAATACAAGAGAGACAAGGGAGTGAGGGATCTGATGACAGTACAGGTCTTTACTTGTAGGGAGCAACCTGTAAAACTGGGTCTATATAAGACTCAGAGATCACTATCAGCTTACAAATTGGAGTAGCTATAGGGCAGATGGGGTAAGTGGGAAAAGAAGTTGAAAATAGTTTTCCTGGCCAGCAGTTAGTTATCCATGGCTGGGGTAAGCTAAAGAATGTCAGGTGATCAGTACGCTTCTTTCCTGCGGCCATTACTTGAGTCTGTTGAACAGGAAATACGGGATCTAGAGAAGCAGGCTACTTTAGTTCTGGGGACCTGATTACTGAAGTTAGGGAAATGGCCACAGTTCCACCAAGATAGAGGATCTTTACAAAATGGTGCGTCCCTGCCTACCAAACAGCACCATGAACTGTGACTTGGAACTAGATCTCACTCCACATTTACAAAAGAAAAATGATCTCCACTCACATTCAATAGTTATGATGCTCAGTCCAGCGTTTAACAGGGGCTGCAGTGCCAGGGCAACCATCAATTTGAGAAATAAAACATTTGTTCAAGGAAAGCAGGCCAATCAGAGGGCAGGCTAGGTGGAGGTGGGGGCCAGGAGCCCGCCATGGAGGAAAAAAAAGGATGATGATAGATGGGTCTTAAAAATAGATGGACAGGGCCAGAGCCAGAGCCAGAGCCTCTCACTGAGCTGTGCCCAACAACTGGCGGCAGGCAGAGTATCCCTTGCCCTTGTCCTCAATATTTCCCTAAATCAGGAAACTTGTCTAGAGCTGTGAAGGGTGATGGGGAAGGGTAAGTGATACAAAAGGAGAGAGCTAGTGCAGTCTTCTAAGTGGAACCTCCTTAACAGGAATGAAGACATTCTAAAGCAGCAGTTCTCAACCTGTGCGTCACTATCCCTTTGGGGGTTGTGTATCCTACATATCAGAAATTTACATTATGACCCAGAACAGTATCAAAATCACAGTTATGAAGTAGCATTGAAATTATTTTATGGTTGGAGGTCACCACAGCGTGAGGAACTGTATTAAAGGGTCTCAGTGTTAGAAAGGTTGAGAAACACTCTACTAAAGAGTCATGGGTTCTACCCTTTGACTTATCAGACTATTAAAACAATGGACTCAAGGATATTGGAATTTTCATGGGAATCTCAAGCTAGAGAAGAAAAGGGCCAGCACTTGGCCTCAGGCGGAGGGACTGCTTGTCTCCCAGGAAGATAATCCAGATAGCTTCTAAAAGTTGTCAGATCACCTTGCAGGAAAGACTGATGCCTCCGTGCTGGTTAGAAACAGAGTTTGACCTGGACTGCTTAGTGACAGACACTCTTTCCCTCTCTACTTAAATCTAAACCTGGAGGTCTATCTTTATATCCCATCCATCATCATCAACAGGGGATCACAGGACCTATCTCCTCCTCTTCCCAATGTAGCCACATTGAATGAATCTCCTTTTTGTGTTTTCTATGCATCTCTTTGATTGGCTTCCTGGGGCTGCCAGGACCCAAGCTTGGACCCTGACAACTCCAGACACCTCTGCAGCTGATACAGATGATTTGGTTGTTCAGTACTGAGGATAGAAACAGGGCCTTGGGCACACTAGGCCAGTGCTCTACCACTGAGCGACCCCTCCCTCTCTGCATCCTGCTGATTCTTTTTTTTTTCCAACTTTTATTAGATATTTTCTTTATTTACATTTCAAGTGTTATCCAGAATGTTCCCTATACCCTCCCCCATCCCAGCCCTGCTCCCCTACCCACCCGCTCCCACTTCTTGGCCCTGGCGTTCCCCTGTATTGGGGCATATAAAGTCTGCATGACCAAGGGGCCTCTCTTCCCAATGATGGCCAACTAGGCCATCCTCTTCTATATATGCAGCTAGAGACATGAGCTCAGGGGGTACTAGTTAGTTCATGGTTATTCTTCCACCTATAGG
>LR752116.1:4943-62609 GCA_902729485.2 Mus minutoides | reverse complement strand
TCGGGCCCTTTCAGCACTATCTTGCTGGCATATGCTATAGTGTCTATGTTTGGTGGCTGATTGTGGGATGGATCACTGGCAGCCGCAGTCATTGGGTCCATCCTTTGGATTCAGCTTCACACATGATCTCTATAACTCTTTCAATGTGTGCTTTGTGCTGATTCTTATTTAATAAACAAGGCAGGCTCTTCTGAAATCAAAAGCCATTCACAGCGTCCTTCTATTAGAAGGAGGAATTAATGTTCAGTGGAAGCCACTGAGCAGCTGAGCTGGGGTCCTTCTTGGCTTCTTCTGTCCTTAGGAGCTTCTTCCCAGACAGCTCACTTTGGCTCCACTGGCCTTATACTAGTTTACCTCCACCAGCAATCACTACAATAAAGCCACTGTCACAGTAATCAGCTTTGTTCTCTGTGGAGACATTCTGGCTTAGGGCTAAGAGTGGGCTCATGTTTCTAGCAGAGAAAGGAAAAAAACAATCCAGTGGAGACATCCCAGCATCAGCATTGTCTCAATTGTGCTGTTGTGGTCATCCAGGGTAGAGGTGAGTGTGTAGTGCTTTTAGGAGAGATGCTTTGACTCCAGCCAGACCTCTAACACCGGCAGAGAAGGGAACATTCCCATGGCTTTGCATCTTTGTACTTCTTCGCAGCCTAGGATGCAAGATTGAGGAGGAGAGATTCAACCACAACAGAGCTCTCTGCAGGAGCAGCAGGTACTAGACTTTGTATAGTGGGGAATGGGACTCACCTTTCTAAATTTTTTTTTAGCCATTAGAAGGAGCCTGTCCTAGAGCAACCTTTATGGGAAGCATCCAGAAGTTTTCAAAAGCAGACACTCCTGACCTGCGGTGGCTAATAATGGTTACCATTTTGACAAGATAGGAGACAGCTCTCTGGGCCTACAGGTGCCATCTTGACAGGATGGGAGATAGCTCTCTCGGTCTGCAGGTGGGTTTAAGTGATCAAGGGGATTAAATACATGTCTTGTGATGTGCTAGACAAGCACTCTACCAGCTGAGCCCCAGCCCCACAACTGGGTTTTATAATTGTTCTTCTTCAGTGCCAGCTTCACACCTTCAATAAATGAAATAAGACACACCTACCTTAGAACTGCTCTTTCAGTATTTTATTTGAGGTAGAAAAAAATAAAAACAACAGTGAAAATCAATAAATCTGCTTCCAATTCAATATAGGGCCAGCAGCAACATGTTCATTGTGTATGTGTGTGTGTCTGTGTGTGTGTTCACTCAGCTTTGTTCTAGAACATTTCCCGTATTTCCCATCAGCATAGAGAAACACAGGTTGAAAAATGTCAGTCCGTTTCCTAAGGCCCAGGGCAAGGAAAGGAACATTAGAAAGGAGAGTTCAGTTGAGGCTTTCTGCTCCCAACCCCTGGCAGACAGCTGCTTGGCCTGTGTTTATATTCAGTAAGGGCCTGGAGAAAATCACGATTCCAAATGAAAAGCCTCCACTCCATCCAGAGCCTTCTCTGAGCCTAGCTGGGTCTGCAGCTTGTAATGTGTTATTTATTTTTGGTTTTAATTGCTGGCAGTCCCAGAAACATTAGTGTTATATATAGTGCTGGGCTCAGCAGGAGTAATTAAAAGGCGGGGGCCCTTGCGGTCGGTAGTAAAGTACCAAGTGTAGGCTGTTTAAAGAAAAATGTGTCATTGATTTGCCATCAGCCAAACACAGGGGGGTAGACGAAGGACAGAGGAGGGAAACCAGGCAGAAAAAGAAATCACACCGAGAGGCAAGGGTTTACATAGGCAGATGTTTACTGAGATATAAGGGAAAATGAAGCTGAACTGGATCAAGGGCCTAAGCAACACCCCAGATTTGCAAGAACCAATGTTTATTGAGTGCAATTACTGGGCAGTTAAACCTGCGTGGTTTCACTGAAAACACAGGAAACTCCTTCCTGGCTGATGTTCATATAGTGAATGGACTTGTTAGAGTCAAAGCCTGAACACTGGCAGCCCAGAGAAGCATGCTCAGTGAGGGAATTGAGCAGACAAGGTCATAATGAAAATCAGGGCAAAGGGTCCTGTATAGGGGGTCACATTGGGAAGAGAGACAAATGAAGAGATCATTTGCGTTCAGCTGTGGGTCCCCAAATGAGGTTTCAGTTTAGGTTTCTTGTGTCTACCCTCATTGTCTGGGCTGTTGTGTCTTTTGCAAGGTGGTATTACAATTTGTGGGACTAGTGCCACACTTGAAGCTTTGCCTTCTCCCAGTGTGAGATTCCCCAGAGGGATTTCTAACATCTTTGGCACCATTGTTTCAATAGTGTAATGGTCAAATGGAGGGTCCCAAGTGTCCTCCTCAGAACATCTTTGCTCTTAGATTCCAATTCTCATTATGTGGGGGACAAAGCTGAGACAGCCTAGAGGACAAGCTCTACCTTGCACGAGGAGGAAGATGCAGTGTGATCTTTGCATTGGCCATCCCCAGAAAGCAGATCTAGGTAGCATTTTGTTTTTCTAAAATTTCCCACAGTGCTTTGTGAAGAGATCAGATCAGAGAAAGGGAAGAGTGGCAAAGGACTTTAGTAAATGTTGACAAGAGCTGAGGATAAAAAGGGGGATAGAAGCCGGGCGTGGTGGCGCACGCCTTTAATCCCAGCACTTGGGAGGTAAAGGCAGGTGGATTTCTGAGTTCGAGGCCAGCCTGGTCTACAGAGTGAGTTCCAGGACAGCCAGGGCTACACAGAGAAACCCTGTCTCAAAAAAAAAAAAAAAAAAAAAAAAAACCAAAAAGGGGGATAGACTCTAGTGGGAGGACAGGTATTAGGCTCTCCCTTTGTAGCCCCTAGGTTGCTGAGGACTACAGTGAAAACCCTCACTATGAGAGCCAGAGAGGCAGTTCAGCAGGCACAGGTACTGGCTCCCAAGGCTGGAGACCTGAGCTTCATCACTGGGTCCCACGAGGTGGAAGTGATGAACCAGCCTCAGTTTGGAAGCCATCTTGGGTTTGGAAGCCATCTTGTAATAAAGATACACTCGGTTCATTTCCGTTTAGGATTAAACCTATTTCTCAAAAATTGGGCTATGCCCTACCCCCATCCCCACAACCTTAACTATAAATGGTTCTGTACTGCCTTTTTCCAGGAAATGGCAAGCAAGTCTCTGTTTGGAAAAGTTGTTATGACCACCTTGCAGCTGAGCTTTTGCTTTGTGAGGTTGTTAATGACCATCTTGCAACTCTGCCCTAGTTTTAAAGGTTGTTTCAATGATGCGTTGTTATAACAATCTTGTTAAACTCTGCTTCTGTAAACCTGCCTATTTACCTGTCAAATTCCCCATTTAGAAACCCCCAACCCATGACCCTATAAACTTTACCTCTCTCACTGCCCAATGCTGACCTCTTGAGCCCCGCTTTAGGAGGAGGCAGCCTGCGTTCACGAATAGAAAAGCTTGCTTTGATTATTTGTTTGCCTAGGTAATTTAGTTGTTATGATTTGGATAGGTGGTATTTCTTCTCACAGAAAGAAGGAACCAAGACACACACATACACACTGAGCCATCTCTCCAGTCCACAGCATAGTAAAATTCTTAACCGATTTGGTATGAAGTTGCAGACAATTACTAACACTCTATCTAGGACTCTGAATGTTTGCACCTCAGGAACCTGGAAACACAGTGCCCCCTCCTCAGCACCCCTGGGTGATAATAGTAAATGAACTGAGAGTTGGTTGTCTAGGGAGAGCAAGAGGTTACTGTTGAACAGTTCTGCTAACTTTTGGAGACTTTTTGAGGGTTAACTTGATTATATCTGAAATCAACTAAGATATATGTGCTTTCCCTTCAGCATAGAGAAACAGAAGACAGCATCAGTCCCATTGTACAGCAGTCCAAGGGAACAGTAGTGCTGTTTGCCTATCTGTCTTCACCTCTTGTTGGCGAGTGCATCTATCTCACTATTGCTGCCACTATTTTATTCAGATGTCAGCTTCCACCTTTTTTAGTCTTCCAAATGTTGGGTGAAGACCAGCAGCTTGTGAGGAATTTTCTAGGCCTTCAGTACCAGTTATGAACTTCTGAGAAACACTGAGCAGCTACAGGGTTCTCAGAATCCCCACTTCACAGCTTACAGATGAATGTGTGTGTACATGTGTGAATGTGCGTGTATGTATGTGTGTATGTGTATATGTGATGTAACATCCAGAAAAACTCTTATAATTGAGTCCTTGGCATTTGTTTCTGCTAAACTCATCGGGGTAGGGGGCTCCCTTGTTGTTGTTGTTGTTATTGTTGTTGTTGTAGTTATTGTTCTCTAGAGCAATGGTTTTCAACCCAGAGGTTGAGAAAACAGCCCCTAACATGTAAAACAGTCTGATAAGTACCTTGTTATAACATACATCCAATCTATCATTTCTGTTCCTTTAATGAGATTCCTCTAGAGCAGTGGTTCTCAACTTTCCTAATGCCTCTACCCTTTAGTACAGTACCTCGTGTTGTCGTGACCTTCATCTTCACTGTAATTTTGCCACTGTTACAAATAACAATGTAAATATCTGTTATGCAGGATATCTGAGATGTGACCACTGTGAAAGGGTTGTTTGACCTCAAATGGTTGAAAACCACATTACCCACAGGTTGAGAACCATTGTTCTAGAGAACAGCAGCAGCAGCAGCAGCAGCAACAACAACAACAACAACAACAAGGGAACTCCATACCCTGATGAGTTTAGCAGAAACAAATGCCAAGGACTCAATTATAGGAGTTTTTCTGGAAAGATAAATCACATACACACATATGTACATACATACACACATACACATACACACATTCACACATACATACATACATTTACACACATACACAATTCACACACACATACATTCATACACACACATCCACACATCCACACACACACATGCACACATTCACACACACACACACACACACACACACACACACACACACACACACACACACACACACACACACACACACACACACACACACACACACACACACATCTATTTACCCCAGATAGGCAACTCATGGTAGACCAAACTTAACCTCTACACCAAAGTCCAATTTAGTGAACCAAAGTGTTCATTAATGCAGACAGGAGTATAGGTGAGGGGTTACTTACACAAGCAGAGCTGACTCATAAGCAGCTGTATCACTAAAAAGTCACACCAGCATGGTTGCCTGCCTGTGAAAGCTTCATCCCCGGAGCTCCTGCACAGCCTGCAGGCAACTCCACCATTCCGTTCCCATGGTTTTCTCTTTATTCTGCAGCTTATCTAATCAGTCTCCTCAAACAGGGAAAGGAACCTGGTGCACCTTAGATGGTTAAGCTTCTGCAGACATGTGAGGTTTATTTATTTCCTGAATCCTAGAATCCTTCCTCCATTTTCCTAGAGGAGTGTGTAATTCAGAAAAGACTGTTATGCAGTCTTTACAATACTAGTAGAAACACAGCTGTTTTAGGCAGGGGCTCTAGAGTAGAGGCTATTAAACTTGTAGAACTTATGACTCATATATATATGCATGTATACATGTATATATTTTGTATATATGTATATATTACAAATGGAATATTTAGTGATCATGAATCATGCAGAATTTTATTTTAAAGCAATTCTCTAGTCTACATATAATTTTAGCATTTATTAAAGATGTGAGCAAATTTGCATATTCATGAGTTGGGTATGCTTGTTTATTTTTACATGAAAAATCAAATCTTGGCTGAATATCTGATACTGAAGGACACAGAGGATCTTGGATGCCTTTCAGAGTTGATGGGTGTTTTGATTTTATAGTTGTCAGTGCTGAGAATTCCATTTCACACACATATGTGGTACAAAAATGTGACCATTTCAGAAATGGTTGGGAATTCTGTTCTCATTTCAAGTCAAAGGTCACTTAAAGAGGTTTATGAGATTCAAGCCAGCAACTCAAACTGCAGTTTTTAAGATCAAACACTCTCACTCAATACAGTCCGAAGATAATTGATTGGATACTTACATGCTGGGGAATGATGGCAAAAGGGAAAGGAGTCTTTGTTTTCTGTGGTTAAATCATTGTGTTCCTGGAAGAACAGAAAACTTCAATTGTGCCATAAAAACATCAGACAATGTCTGTCAATGCTTCTTGGCGTTACCTGGTGGCTATGAGGGCATACTTATGCATAGCGCTCAAAGCTGCAGCAAAGCCTCAGGATAAAACACAGTTGAGTCCTGCCTTGGGTAGACCTTGGATCCATTATATATCTGATTTTGAGTTGTGGTTGGTTGATATGCATTCAGAAACCTTTTTACTATTGCCATATCTACTCCAAACCCCACATTCTGTTTTGTGACCCAAAGCATAAGAATCTAGAGGAACAGAAATGATAGTGAATATGTATACCTATGCATAAATGTGAGAGAGAGAGAGAGAGAGAGAGAGAGAGAGAGCAATTTATTAATTAGTCTATATTATAAAGAGCAGGTAGTCTAACAATGGCTCTCTGCTCACTAGGAAGGCTGGGAACCAGGTAGTTGTTCAAGCCAAGTATCTGGATGTCTGAGCCATCCCAATCTGATGCTGAAAAGTCTTTAAGTTCCCTGGAGAAATGCTGGTCTGGAGTCCATGTTGAGAAGCTGGAGTCTGCTGTTAGCAGAGAGCAACAATGATGGACACTGCTAATTGAGAAGGAGCAGAGGCAGGACATGCGTTTTTTGCTCATATCTCATTTTACTGGGACTGCCTGTTAGAAGGAGCAGCCCACAGTGAGAGTGGATCTTCCCTCCCTTATTTAATCCTCCCTGGAAACCCCCTCACAGACACAGCCAGAGATGTGTCTTCCAAGTGCTTCTAAATCTAGTCTTAATTTGACAATTGAGACCAACAGTCATCACATCCAGTTCCCAAAACAACGCCACTGAGGTTTGGTCTGTTGCTATGTATTGTAACGCTAAGTGCAGGCCCTCAACACCTCTTTGCCCCAGAGATGAGAAGGTCTGCACATAGACCCAGGTGGTGCTGTGTGACCTTGCCAAAGTTATTTCTGATTAGTAAATGAAGATGACTACATCCTATAACTGGGCAGAAGTGAGATAGACAGGGCTTGGTGTTCCAGGCCACGAAGAGAGGAGAAGGAGATGGAGAAAAGAGAAGCCACCATGGGTTAATAGTCTTAAAATAATGGCCACGTGGGATGGATAATTGAAGTTAAGAGCAGCCTGGGTGAAACATGGCAAATTATATAATAAGATTATTGGCTGGGAAATAGATATAATAGCATAGAGGATAAATATCTGCCCAGCTCTAATGCTGATTAGGGCTTATTGTAAATATAAAAGTTATGGGTATTTTATCTGGGAACTGAATGATCAAAGTTGGCGTAGAAACCATCAATTGGGATTATATATTTCAACAACAATTAGTTCCTTGAACTCTGAATATAACACTTGGCTGAAAGGTGAATGGGGCTGAAGCCCAGTCCTGGTTCCATGTCCTAGATATGGGACAGAACCCATCCTAAGGAAGCCTAAAGAGCCAGGGACTCTCTTAGCTGTGGATCCTTGAATCACTCTCTGATTTAGTAGGAGGAGACTGTGCCAGATAGTTTCATGTCAATTTGACATAAGCTAGGGTCATCAGAACCGATTGACAAAATGCCTCCTAGGATCAGGCATTTTCTAAATTAGTAATTGAGAAGGGAAGCCCCGCCCACTGTGGGTGGGGCTAACCCAGGGCTGGGGGTTCTGGCTTCTATAAGAAAGCATTGTGAGCGAGCCTTGAGTAGTAAGCCAGTAAGCAGCACCCATTCATGGCTTTTGCAGTAGCTCCTGCCTCCAGGTTTCTGCCCTGCTTGAGTTCTTGGCCTCACTGATTTTGGTAATGAATCACGGTGGTGAGGAACAGGGAGTGAAATAAACCTTTTCCTTCCCAAGTTGGTCACAGTGTTTCTTCTCAGCAACCCTAACTAGGACTAGGATGGAGTCACTTGTCACATTTGCATAACAGAACCCCAAGAAGTTGCCCTCAGCCTAGAGGTGACAAACCCAGTGGAGACAATACTCTTGAGACTCCAGGAAGAGTCCCAAGGCCTAGGAATGCCCTTTCCTTGACCTTTCCTCCGACTCCATTCATCTCTCTTAGCCACTTAAGTACTTGGCCGGCAGCCAACAGGCTGTCTCTACAGCTGTGCAAACTGGAGAGGAAACAGAAAGTGACTTGGAATTAGCCTGGAATTCCAAAGCCACTCTATTCTGTGCTGAAACTCGCTCAATTTTGGCACAGCATAGACAAGCCTAACTCAGAGTTTGCTTTGCACAGGGTAAATTGGCACCAAGTCCAGGAAAGAGGTAAATTTTAAGTCGCTGGTGCCAACTGGGTGCATGAACAAGTCAGAAACAGAAAGCACACATCTTCATATGCCAGCTGCTGAGACTCAAGGAAAACTCAAAACCTGCCTGGGAAACATCTGTTCAACTAACCATTTTTATTTGTGTGTGCACTCATGCATTCATGCATATGAGTGTGCACATATGTGTGTGTACATGTATTTGTGCATATGTGTATGTGTGTATGTAAGTCATGCTGGGATGAAACCCAGAGCTTTATGAATGTTAAACGTGTTCTTTTAAAATTAATGTAATGATTTGTGTGTGTGTGTGTGTGTGTGTGTGTGTGTGTGTGTGTGTGTGTAGGCGCGGGCGCGGTGAATGTGTACCACGCTTGCAGGTCCCCTAGGAAACCAAAAGGTTCATGGAACTGGAGCTACAGGCTGTTATAGGCTGTTGTGATCTGCCTGACCCAAGTGCTGGGAATGACACCTGGGTCCTCTGCAAGAGCAGTAAATGCTCTCAACCATTGAACCATCCAGCCTCTTTATTTTGCTTTTAATTAATGTATAACAATTACTATTCATGGTCTCACTGAAAACACTTGAAACCCCTTCCTGGCTGATGTTCATATGGTTACCGGACTTATTACGATCAAAGCCTAGACTCTGACAGCCCTAATAAGCTAGGTTTGGATGACTATGCTCAGTGATCCAATTGAACAGATAAGATCATCATCATCATCATCATCATCATCATCATCATAGAAAAGGGTCTATTCAAGGTGGTCACATTATGAAGAGGAACAAATTAAAGAGGTTCTCTATGTTCATCTCTGGGGTTTAAACAAAAGGCAAGAGGTGCACAGAGGTTAGGGATCCTGGTCCTGCCCTGGTAAGGTGTGGTCCCAGGAATGCTTACCCTCAGAGTCTGGGCTGCAGTCTAGTCTGCCCTGCAAGGAAGTTACAGTATCTTTCAACCTTCATGAGCCATGTGTGCTGATAAATCAAGGTGACAAACATTCTGTTCACACTTCCCCTCTTCTCTTTCTCCCCGCTTTCTCCTCTCTGTCTCTCCTTGTCTCCTCTTTCTTCTCCTTCTAGCTGCCATGAGCTGAACAACTTAACCCACCCACCCTCTCCCCATCATGATGCTCCTCCTCCCCACAGACGCATAAGAAATGCACACAAGCATCTATGGACTCATACCTCTGAAACCGTGAGACATAACAAACCTCTCTCTCTCTCTCTCTCTCTCTCTCTCTCTCTCTCTCTCTCTCTGTGTGTGTGTGTGTGTGTGTGTGTACATGCGTATGTGTATGAGTATGTGCATGCAAGCACTTATGAATATGGAAAACAGAGGTCAATCTCAGTGTCATTCTTCAGGACACTGCTCACTGTCTTTCTTTCTTTCTTTCTTTCTTTCTTTCTTTCTTTCTTTCTTTCTTTCTTTCTTTCTAAGATTTACTTTTCAGAAGGTTTATCTTGTTTATTTCTGTGTGAGCATATGTTGCATATATGTGGGTGTATGCACCCTCATATATTTATGTCTATGCCTCTCCCTTTCCCTCCCCCTTTCTCTCCTCCCCCTCCTTCTCCCTTTCCTTCTCCCTCTTCATCTCCATCTCTATCTCTATGTGGGCACAGAGGTTAGAGGAATGTGTTGGGTCCCTTGGAACTGGAGTTACAGGCATTTGTGGAATGACCGGTTTCTTTTGGGTACTAGAACGTAAAACCCCAGTCCACATGATTGTTTAACTGCTGAGCCATCTCTCCAGCCCCATTGTATCTATCTATCTATCTATCTATCTATCTATCTATTTATTTATTTATTTATTTATTTATTTAGACAAGATCAGGCTCGGTTGACTAGCCACTGAGGACCTGTGCTCTCCCTGTATCTACCTCCCTACACTGGTATTACCACCTGCAATGTATACTACCACCCCCCCAGCTTTTCTCTCCTTCCTCAGACAGTGCTCAGCTGTCTGATAGACACTACCTGGTACACATAGGCCCTCCATTCCCTGGGGGTTGTCTGGGACTTGTAGGGGTGTCACAAATTTCCAATGGATTTGTTTTTTACTGGTGCCAGCTCCTGCCAGGGAGAGCACTGAGCCAGGGGAGCGCTGCCCACAGTGGAGTGTGAAGCTTGTCACTCCTTCACAGTTCAGTGGGATGTGGGGGGGGCAGTGGGGTGGAGGAGCGAAAGTAATTTCTCCTCTCCGTTTTGCCTCAAATGCATCACAAATTGGAGTCACTTTGTGTCCAAAGGCTCATTAGAAAATGCTCCTGAAAGCCACCTCGGCCCATTAAAGCTCATTCCGAAGAGAGATTTTTATGTTCCCCACATTTATGTCTATATTTGTTAAAGATCAAGTTCAATTTTTTTTTTTTTATTGAATTGCCAGCTGTCTTGAGTTCGGCTACAGAATCTAAGTGAGAATGTATGGGGAATACCCTACTTGGTGATAATAAAGTTTCTCTCCTCCACTAATGCCTGGCCTTTTAGCCAAAGGACTTGTGATTATTGCTTGAAAATCAAAAGTGCAGATTAAATTAATTTTATCAACTCATTTTCTACGAAATGACCAATCTCAAGTTTCAGAAAATTTAATTCATCTCGGCTCCTTCCTTTGGTACTAGAGGGCAGCAGGGTAGCTTTCTAAAGGGGTGCTCTTTCTTGGGGCTCATTGGTAGAGTTCGAGTTCACCCGGTTTCCTTCTTTCCCCCTCCACTGGCACCTTTAGTTACTGCTGTTTTAGTCCTGGGCTGCATTTTGTGTAACTTCTATTGAATTGGTTCTTTGGCAATTTCATGCTTATACAACTCGCATCTTGATGTCTGTAGCCCCCATTCTGTCGAATCTCTCTCCCACTGCCGTTATCCGCCCTCCACCCTTCCCTTCAAGTCCCTCTCCCACATTCATATTTTTTGAAGAAAAATGACAAAATTATTTTATTCTTTGAGACTTTCATACAATGCATTTCAATCATATCCACCCTCACTTCCCTCCTCCGGTGTCTCCTCGAGCTCCACTGCGCATGACCACGTCCCAACTTCATGCTTCAAGTTCTCTCTTTCTCTCCCACCCCCAGCTGAGTCCAAATCGTGTTTCCCTTATGCTCACTGGTGTGGGACTAGCCACTGCAACATGTTCTCTCCCTCTCCCCCTCCTGTCATCCCTTTCCTTCTCTCTCTCTCTCAGAAGCCACTGTGGCTCCTCAGTGAGGGGTAGAGCTTTGTGGCTCCCTCCCCCATCCGTGATGGAATGTTGACTGCCTTGATCCTGTGTCCTTCTTCTTCAGGGAACTGTTAGAATGGATCAGTTCAAGATAGCATCACCTAAGGCACCAAGATAGATGACCTGTGTGGAACCTAGCCCCTTCACAGAAATGGAAACTGAACGTTCTTCACACTTCAGAAGTCTACTGTCTCCTTGTCTCAACAAAAAAGCTTGACCTTAGCCTCTTGCTATCTTAATGGTCAGAACCCCACCCATACCCCTGTCTCTTCTTCCACGCCCCACGATCCCCATAAATGTTTGCTTACCGAAGTCCCCCGTGCCCACAGGAATTCTTTTTCCCTTAATTTCCTCCTGCTACTCTCCTGCCCAACTAAAAGCAGCCTATAAAACTCCAAACTCTTCTTGGTCAGTGCTACTTTCTGTCCTCTCGTGGACAGTCAGTGAGCTTTGCATTGGCCTCGGTGTGACTCTGGTGGTCAGGTTCTCTTGTTAGGTAACCATAATGGCTGTGAGTTCATGAATGCAGTGCCTGTCATTTTGAGGAGATAGTGTCTCACCTCAGAGCTTCCTGAATTCTGACTTTTCCAACCTTTCTGCCTCTACTTCCCTGAAGTTCCCTGAACCTCACGGGGAGGGTGTGTGACATAAATGCCCCATGTACAGCTGAGGACCCTGCTGTTTTCTGACCAGTTTTAATTTTTCTCTTTGAAATCCACTGTCTAGGATCACCTGTGTGACCATGAGTTTGCAACTGTCCACTGGAGCCTGGTGGCCTCCTCCAGTAAGTACATAGCTGAAGGTAATGACTACCCTTCCCTCACAACCCATCAGCAGCCTATGGTTCAGCAGGGCTCCCAGGAGCCCTTCTCTGAACCATGATTGACTGACAGATTCAGTTTGGTGAAGACCTGTTTCAAGCAGCCACAGCTGAGCTGTAATTTTAGAAACTTGATCTTTAAACTAAACGACCGTGATGTATCATGGTCTCCAATTTTAAAGTATTTTTCTGTCTTTGGTGATAGGGATCAGACCTGGAGTCTCACACATCCTGTCAAATGCTATAATAAAGAGCTACACAACCAGCCTCCAGTGTTAAATATTTACTCATTCATTCATTCATTCATTCATTCATTCATATTCTTTTGCATATATGTATGTTCATGGGGCAAAGAATAACCTTGGTTGTCATTTCTTGAGTTCCCTCAACTGGTTTTATTTGAGACAGTTTTTCAGTGGCCTGGAGCTCCCCACTAGACAAGGGAGACTGAGCAGGCAACCCCAGAATTTCTCCTGCCTCTGCATCTCCAGTGCTGGGCTGGTTTCATTTGGGTTCTGGGGATGAATTCAGGACCTTGTATTTGCAAGATAAGCAAGTGTACTGATTGAGCCATCTCTCTGACCCTTTAAATGTTTAGTTTTAATTGACAATTGTACATATAGATTATATATTAGTATTTAATTGTGTACATCATGGGGTACAATATAGTATATAAATTGATGAGCATATATAGTACATATATAGTATAATAATCAAATCACTTTCAACTACTGGCATTTTAAGATTAATTCATGAAACAAGCTAGCATGCTATCATAGTATAGTCTCTAATTTTTAATTAGTTAATTAATTTATATATTGATTTCCTGAGGTAGGGTCTCATGTAGCCCAGGCTGGCTTCAAACCTGATATATAGCCATGACTGCTGTTGACCTTCAGATACTCCTCTCTCAACCTCCTGAGTTCTGTGATCACAGGGAAGCAGCAGTATGCTTGGTTCCCTTTTCTTGATTGACACTTAACTGCATGTTGTATAAACTGACACATAATTGAATACATTTATAGGGTACAATGTGATGTAAGTAGCCTATCCATCACCTTAAACATTTATCATCTCTTTGTGGAATGAACACTCAAAGTCGTGTCTTCTAACTACTGTAAGTCTGTAATGGCTCATTAATAATTCTATCCACACTAATGTGCAATAGAACATCAGGACAAAGGCCTCCTAACTGCACCATCACACACACTGCCTAGTCTGTCCCCTTGCCCATGTTTCTCCACTATTCTCGCTCCTCTTCATTTACTATTGTGTGTATATATACAAAGGATATGCAATCAGTATCTTAAAGGCTAGTGCAGTGGGTAATGGCACTTGCTGCATGAATCAGAGTTCAATTTGAACCACAGAACCTATGTAAAGGTGGAAGGAAAGAACCAACTCCAGCAGCTGTCTTCTGTTTTCCAAATGTGTGCCTTGGCATGCCCATAGACATAGTACATACATACATACATACATACATACATACATACATACATACTTCCATTTTTATTTCAGCATGATCGACAAGAGCCAAGGTATGGATCCAACCTTAGAAATAAAATGTGTAAACACATGGGCACACATGCATGCATACACACAATGGGATTCTACTCATGCACCAAAATGGATGTATTCATCTATGCCAAGTGTGACCTCCTGTATCTTGTGACAACTCAGACAGACAGGCCTGGAAGGCATTGTAGTAAAAGAATCAACACAGGCATTACATGGTTGCATTCATATTACAGAGTTTAGAAGTATTGATCTTCATTTTTTTGTGTGCATGCATAAACTAAAGCAACATGAAGATACAGCTCCAAGTCCTCTGAAGCTTAATAGGTTTTCAATGAGTCAAGTCTACTGAGGACCCAGTCAAAGGACTTCGTGGGGTCCAGGCTCAGAGGATGAATGACACTTCAGAAATAACTGAAGATAGAGTACCAGAAAAAAATACAGGGTTCTAAGTATAAGTTATACAGATGCCTCATGTTTCCAGGACCTAAGGTGACCCTGGGGATGGAAGTACTGAGCCTACAATGTCTAAGAGATATCAATAATAGAGGAAAAGAAGAGGCTTCAAGGAGCCATGGGAAATGCTGCTGTCACAGACCAGATGCTGAACTAGTGTTGGGTGAAAGGCTTTTCCTAGGTAGATGACAGATAGGGAACACATGATAGACCAAATTAAGGGTTACACAAAAATCTAACTTGGTGAATCAGTGCATTATTAATGGACTTCTGAAGAGGAGTCTGGATGTGATGGGTTATTTACAGAAGAAAGCAGTGGTTACTCAAAAGCAGAAACACCACCAAAAGCCCATATCAACATGGGAGGTGACCCCTGAAAGCTGCATGTCTGGAACCCCCTGGAGAACACTTACAGGCAGACAGGTCCAAGAATCTCCTCTCAATAGCTTGGCTGGCTAGAGTCTTGTAGTGGCTATCCCTGGTTGTCAACTTGACTATATTTGGAATGAACTACAGAAGGCTCACCAGTGACCCTAACCTGGAGGCTGGGAGATAGAAGTTTCAGATCTGGATCTTGGTATGGAGATCTTGAAGCATAGTGGCTATGGATTCCAGAAGATTAAGACAGAGAGATCTCCGAGTTCAAGATCATCTAGGATTAAAAGTGTGATGGCACATACCTTTAATCTGGGCTACACCTTCTGCTGGAGATCATATAAGGACACTGGAAGAAGGGAGACTAGCTCTCACTCCTTTATCTGCATGCCATGTGGGACTGAGTAACTGCTAGATCCTTGGACTTCTATTCACAGCTACTACTGAACCATTGTTGGGAATTGGACTGCAGACTGTAAGTGATCAATAAATTCCTTTACTATATAGAGACTATCCATAAGTTCGGTGACTCTTGAGAACCCTGACTAATACAAGTCTCCACCCACTTCAGCTATTCCAGAATCTTGAAAAGTTCAGCTTCCTCAGGTAGGTGAATTTTGTTCTTTTCTAGAGTCTCATGAGTCACTTTTTTCCCTCTAGGAAGAATGATTCAATTTGGAGGCAACTACTGTGCAATGGTAGAACTATATTGAGTGAGATGTTCCTTATTTCTGGTCTTGATCAAGGGGGTGGAGGGTTGTCTGCTATTAAGACTGTTGTTGCACTGATATCATCAGTACAACATTTCAGATAGAAAAGGGACCTTCCTATTCTTAGATAAAGACATTTAGTTCTACAGAACATTTACTGACTATTTAAATATATTGGATGCCATTTTCTTTTAAAATGATGATTGGTTATGTATTTGTGTGTGTGTGAGAGAGAGGGGGGAAGAAGAGGAAGAAGAAGAAAAAGAAGAGGAGGAGGAGGAAGATGAAGGAGGAGGAGGAGGAGAAGGAGGAGGAGGAGGAGGAGGAGGAGGAGGAGGAGGAGAAGAAGAAGAAGAAGAAGAAGAAGAAGAAGAAGAAGAAGAAGAAGAAGAAGAAGCAGAAGAAGAAGAAGAAGCAGAAGCAGAAGCAGAAGCAGAAGCAGAAGCAGAAGCAGAAGCAGAAGCAGAAGCAGAAGCAGAAGAAGAAGAAGAAGAAGAAGAAGAAGAAGAAGAAGAAGAAGAAGAAGAAAATGCAGTGTCAGGATCTGTTTTACTTCAAAGGAAAAAAAAAAGAACACAAATCAGCTTGGGAGCCAGGGTTGGGGGAGGAAAGAAGAGTTGAGGATTCTGGGGCTCAGCAACTTCAGGGGGTAGATGTGACTCTTAATTTTCTGGAATCTAATGCTAAAAAGACTATGTTTCAAAGGCTAGAAAGATGGTTAAGAGCACCGGCTGCTCTTGCAGAGGCTGAACCAGAATCTTTCTTTTGCTTCTCCAATACTAGGGCTACAAGTACACCTCAATGGAAGGTTTCATGCTCTGGGGTTCTAGAGCACTGAACTCAAAGCTTCATGCTTGCTCATCAAATGCTTTACCACCTCCTCAGCCCCATCATTGAGAATACCATGAGATCTCCATTTTATTTCAGCTCCACTACTGAATAAAACATCATTTTGTGAACTGTGACACTGTGGGGATTTGAATGAGAATTGATGTGGGCTCATGCATTTGATGAAGACTTGGTCCCCAGTTGGTGGTGCTGTTTGGGGAGGTTATGGAACCTTAGGGAGGTGCAATCTTGTTGGAGGAGCTTTGTCACACATGGTAAGCTTTGAGGGTTTATAGTTTTACTCCACCCCCTGTCATGTTCCTTTCTGGTGTGGATGAAATTGCATTCACCCAGCTTCCCAATCTTTATGACATGACATGCCATCCACACCATGAGGGTCACTAACCCCCTGGAACAGCAAGCAAGAATAAACACTTTCCTGGGTTGTATCCTCAGCATAGCATAAACTCGGCATGGTGGGTACATGCCTGTAATTCAAGCATCATACTACTTGACCAGTGGACCTTAGTAATCTGTCTGTCCCCACCTTACCAGTGCTGGGATTATAGGCACACACACTGTCATGCTGTTATGTGGGTGCTGGAGATCAGCTCAGGCTCTTGCACTTGCACAACAAGCATTTTACTGACAGAGCCATCTCTACAGCCACCATGGCTCTACTAATGGTAGAAAATTCTATACTGACCATAAACTGAGAGCCCATTGACCATACAACTATGCTGTATCTTAAAGATTGTATTGCTCTCTTAGCAGCCCTACCAGCATGTGAATAAGTCTTCCAACCCACTCAACTCATGGTCTCTTCCAGCTCAATGTGGAGTAAATGTTCTATCCACATCTTCACTCTTGACAGAGACTTCATCTTTTCTTATAAAAAAAATACAGTATCATTTCCTCAGAGGATCCTGACCTTTCTCATAGAACCATAAAAATTTGTGCAGCTCAAAAAGTGGGGCAGGAATCTAGGCAAAAATCCCAGTTTGATAATTTCAGAGCTTTGTTTACCTGGGGATGTTTTGTCAGAGTCCTTACGACATAATCATTTAAGGAATGCCCTCATGTTCACACTCAGGGGTGCATTTCCATGATCTCCTAAGCAGTCCTAGATCTAAGCAAACCGATGATCAAACGAATCAGTGCATTAGTAGATGTGGCATCTACTACTTCTTCTGTTATCCTATTTCCTACTACAGCCCCATCCAAGGCTCTGGGCCTTTTTGCCATTGGCTGTCCCTTGCCTGAGATGTTCTCTGCATATGTGTTCATGTGACCCTCACTCAGTTTCAGGGGTTTCCATTCTTTGACCAAAGCAATCAAGGTGTCAATGTCCCTTGCACAGGACTTCCCTGCCCCTTTTCTTCTAACCCTGACATATTTTTCTCCATTTCTCAGAATCGTTAGGAAAGGTGGCATATTTTCCTTGTTTATCAGATCCATGTCTGTCTCTTCTGGGAGGGCAAAGATTTCCACTTGTTGTAAATATTTTGTCACCCAGACGGTGCTCAGCACACCACAGGCACTCCGTATTTACTTGTTGACTGACTGAAGGAATGAGTGAATGAAAACATAATTGTGCAGATGTGTAGCATTTTCTGCTTCTACATTTTATGCGCACTTGATATCATAGAGATATTTCCACAACCTGCTCATTTTTTTTTTTCTGCTTAATAATAGATTCCAATAGTCTCTCTGACAGTACATAAAGAAACACACTGTTTTCTCTTGATGGCTGCAGGAGGATTCCGTGGTATAGCTATAATAAAGTGTGTTCAGCCAGTTTTCTTCTGATGGACTTGGCAGTCTGTCCTCCCCCCCAAACCCCCACTTTCCTGCTTCAACAATGCTGGCACTTCACTCACTCACGCAGTGTATTTCCCTAGAATAAACACCAAGAGTTGTTGAAATTGCTTGGTGAAAAAAGGTGACAGAAAATTTGACAGCTCATTTGAATTTCCACCATGCTTCCTTCTAGGTGAGGCTGTTTATAATCCTGTACTCTCTACCCCTCCCTGCATCTCCCCATCCCCCTTGATGGGAAGAAGATTCTAATAAGTTGGTGGCAGCCCAAATGGCATGAGCATATCATTTTGTGCTGCTACAGACAGATAAGCCATGAGCTGAAGTTTCTGAACAATCAGCCAGGGTGGACATTCTGGTTCTCAACTCCATCAGCATTTCAAATCTGTGTTCACCAAATCGGGGCTTGACTTGTTCCCTCTCATGTTTTTTTCATTGTGTCAGTGATGTTCTTCAATGATATCACTGACTCCCTGCTGACTGAAGCCAGGAGTCCTAGGGGCTCTCCAATGCCACCTTCCCCTGGCACGTCAAATGCATTGCTTACAATGCCAGTTGGAAATGTAGACCATTGAGTCTGTAGTGACTTAGAGGTGTTAAGGCTGAGCTAGCTCATCATATTTTTGTGTGAGCTATAGTGTCATTTGTAATGGGAGATGAAGTTCTGCAAATGTAAGAGGACTAAGACAGATGTATGGAGCAAGCTACATCTTACGATATTTTTTACTCTAGTTTATGAGATGTGGCTTTCTTCAAAATCTTGAAGTATAAACAGAAGAGGTTCTCTTTCCTTTTGCTTCATGGCAAGCACAAAGAGCTGTGGTCAGAGTTGAATTACTTCCCTAAAGAGAAACCCCTCTGTCAGAGATGGTGACACATACCTACAGTCCCAGATGCTCAGCACCTTGAAGCAGGAGAATTGGAAGTTTGAGACCTGCCTTTTGTGTAGAGTGAGTTATCTGGGATATTTAATGCAATCCTGTCTCAAAATAAAAAGTAATAAGAGAACTTGGGGTAGATTGGAGAGCTGTGGTGAGACCGTTGCTTAGAACCCTTCCCCTGAGGGGCTTGGGTGAGGCTCAGCACTAGACTGCTTATCTAGAATCTCCAGTGTGTGGAGCATCTCAGTTGCAGAACTATTGCCTAGAACTCCACAGTCAGAGCCTGGAGGCATGGCTCAGTGGTAAAATACTTGCTTAGCATACCCCAGAATAGGGTGGGGGACATTGCTCAGTACTAGAGCCCAGAATCCTCCAATGAGGATTATGGGTGGTGAGCTCAATGGTAGAACACTTTCCTGGACTCTTCCAATGAAGTCCTGTGGACATTGTTCACAAGTAGAACTTGTCTAGTTTGTATGAGCCCCAAAGATAGATCTCTCCTATTTTTCCAATTCCCTGAGATTAAAATCCATTTGATGCTACCTTAGGATTATGAAGAACTCTTTCTTCATAAATATGTATGCAGATTTAGTCTTGTCCTTTGCAAGCAGAGTCCCATGCAATTCTCCCCTCCCACTGTGTGTTATTTCTTGTGTCATAGCTTCTCCACTGGTCTGACAAAGCTGAGCCAAGGCAGAATCTGGACTCTGTAAACTTTGATAGTCTCCCTCCAGCTCTTAGCTTTATATGTGCTTCTGTTGATAGGGATGATTAAATGTCTTTCTCAATAAAACACGAGGATGTTCCCTTAAAAAGAAAAGTGCAGGAGGGGGATCATAATTCTTGATTTATTCTAAGATATAAATGATAATATGTTGTCAAGGAAGTTGATAAAGTCACCCTGTCATGATTAATACAATCTTGTATGGTTTGTGAGGACATTATACTACTCAAAGCATTCTGAATGGTGTAATCTCATTCAGCTTCTGTGGTAATATTAGGTGGGAAGTGGGATACTGGGTTTTTAAAATTCATTTTGTGTATAACCTCTTTGGAGATCAGTTCCATCCATCTGTTCTTGGTTTCCATGTGACCCACTTAAAAGCTAACCAAGAAGCTGGAGAGATAGTTCAGTCAATAACATGCTTATCACACAGGGATGAGGACTCAAGTTCATTTCCTACCACCCATGTGAAAACAGCCAGGCAGGATGGCTCATGCCAACAGAGTTAGCAGGTGGAGAGAGGAGGGTGATCTCTGGTCAGCCAGCTTAGATGAATTGGTGAGCTATAGGCTCAGTGGTTCAGTGATTGATCCTATCTCAAAAAATAAGGTGGATACACTGGAGGGATGATTCAGTGGTTAAGAACATTTCCAGCTCTTGTGGAAGACTTTAATCCAGATCCCACCACCCACATAGATTGGTTTAAAACCACCTTTATCTCCAGCTACAGGGGCTCCAATGCCTTCCTCTGCTTCCCCCGCACATATGTACACATATCTCAAACAATAATAGACATAAAAATAAAATCTTCAAAATGGATTGGAGGGAGAGTAATAGAGGCTGATATCCAATGTTGACTTCTGGCCTCTACACACATATGCATCTGAACACACGTGCACACATTTAAACATATCCATCACTCCACATACAGACTAGCTAACTAAATGTCTCAAGGTGTCATAGGTACCTAAACTCCCACATAGCACTCTATGTTCTCAAGACGGTCAGTGGCTGCACTTTCCAGAGTCCGAATCCAGGTCATGATGCCTCTTTGGCAACGTGTCAAGAGTTGTACTCAACTTAGCTCAGAAGACCTTGTAGATGGATGTAGGAGGCGGGGGTTGGGGGCAGTGGGGACAGGGCAAGGCAAGGCAGCTGTCATCCAGTGAGCTTAAAAGAAAAAAAAATCAAACATGAAATAATGGAGGTGACAGGAGAGACCATAATGAAGTATATAAACCTGGGTAAAGCAGAGCAATGGGCAATAAAATATGAAATAAGATGGGGGGGGTGTGAACACACTGCAGTCGCATAGATCATGAATGCATTAGGCAGAGGAGACGGTGAGAGGGAGGAGAGGCGAGTCAGGTCATCTCCTGGAACTCATTAGAGGAGATGCCTTGTGCTTTCAAGGGAGCCTGATGAATCTGTGGCTTAAGGCTTGGCATCTTGACACTTCTCCAGTTTTTGGAAGGCTCTTCTTGCCCACCAACTGAAGCTAACACATGATATATTTGAGGGTGGGATAGATGTTCAAGGAGAACCTCAGCTGTTCTTCAAACGCTACTCACCTTGCTTTTGAGAAAAGGTCTCTTCTTGGGCTTGAACTCACATATTTGGCTAGGCAGGCTGACCAGTGAGCCCAAGGAATCCTCCCATCTTCACCTCCTTTTCAATGGAATTATATGCATATAACACCATGTTTGGCTTTTATGTGTGTGCAGGGCATTGAATTCAGACCCTCATTCTGGCAAAGTGCCATGGTTATCTTCAGCTGTCAATTTGACATGAACCTAGAGTCACCTGGGAAGGAGACTCAACTGAAGCCTTGCCCAGATCAGTTTGGACTGGAGCCCTGTCTGTAAGGCACTTTCTTACTTCTATTTAATATAGGGGGATCAAGTCAAATATGTGCGGTATTATCCCTAGACAGGTGAATGTGAGCTGTATAGGAAAGGTAACTGAGCAAGTCAGTAAACAGCACCTAACCGTGGTTTCTGCTTCAAGTTGCTGCCCTAACTTCCCTGGAGGATGGAGTGTCACCTTTAAGATGAAAGAAACTTTTCTTCTCTCTCAATATGCTGTTGGTCAGGGCGTTTATCTCAGCAACAGAGAGCAATCTAAGACATAAGGCAAGCATGAGGCCAACTAAACTATATATTCCAGAACTCCAGTGATTTCATTCTAACAACTATGCTGAACTTAGTTCATCTGAAGGTCTCTGCTAATGTATCTGAGCCTCCGAAGGAGCCTGCATTGCCATGTATCATGGACTATGATGCTAGCTCTGGAACCCAGGCATTTCCTGTTACATTAGTGAATAGTGGTATCTCATGCCTGGATGTCAAGTAGACTTCAAAATTGGTACCACACAGAGTTCAACCAGGTCTTCTTTCTCAACAGCTATTTTTTAATGATTTTTGTGTTTTGGAATGGGAAAAGAGTCTTGAAGCAGGAGACAAAAGAGCCTGCACATAAATCGTCTTAAGCAAACCCGTGCAAAGTACTGATGCACTTTATAAGCTGTAAACTGGATTTTTATTAGCCATTTATGAGCCATTTTTTATGATGCAAGTTTAATATTAAACTATAAAGTTCACAATGCACTTATAAAGACAGAGAGACTCAGTTCACTTTATAACACTTGACTTGGAAGTCTGGCCAAGAAGCCGGTCAGATCATCTCATTTCAGTAAGCTGACTCGGTGGGGATTTTGAAAACTGGTGTAGGATTAGGTCTGGGAATTGACAGGCTCTGGGGTATGTTGTAGGCAGGAGTGGGAGGGAATGATCAGCGACAGCCATAAAAATAAATGCACAAGCTGGGAGGTAATTTTTCTTCTGACTTTTCTGGAGCGTGGGGCCTTTATAGCCATTTAGGAAAGGAGTATTCTCCAGAGTAGCAATTCGTTCTGTGAGCAACAGCAGCAATATATTGCTGTTTGATTTGGGGCGACCTATCCTTTCCCTAATAGATCAGTGAGGCTGGTACTTTTTTATTCCCAGTGATGAAAATTCAGTGTCTTTTTGGACACCAGGTAATTGGAATAGCAAGAAATATCACGAGTATGCTAAGTTTGGGATTACAATATTTATTTCCCTAGGGGGAAGAAATATCTGGAACATGAAGAGTAGATGGCCCATCATGGATGTCACACTGGAAGACATTATTTATTATCAATGAAGAATGATTCTAATTACAAACCATGCACAGTATCTTATCTCAGATGGTTTTGTTTTTTTGAATCAGGTATGAGTGGAAATTTTTCTAGAAGGTGATGGATTATACTTCATTGGGTCAAAGACTCAAAATGTCATATAATGGGTCAGCAGTGATTAACATATCTTCATTGTGAAGAGCCATATTGCCCCTGGAGTCCCAAAATATTTCAGTTGTTCCATAAGGCACTTGGTGAGCCTTTATCTGTAGATAAGTATGATGACAAATCATGTTGTCTTGGTTTGCTCCTGTTACTATGACAAAAACACCCCCCCACCACCACACACAAAACAACTTATGGTAGAAAGGTAATTGGAATAGCTTAATTCTGGGTTATAGCTGATAGTTTTTAGAAGGTCAAGGCACAAACTTGAAGCCATCAGCAACAGAAAACAAAAACATGCTAGTATGCTGCTGCTTTCTTCACTCTTAAATAGCTCAGGATGCCCTGCCTAAGGAATAGTGCCGCCCACATAGGGCAGGTCTTCTCACCTCAATAAAGGCAATCAAAACAACCCTTCACAGACATGCTCACAGGCCAACCTGATCTAGACCAGTACTCGATTTAGACCAATTCCCAGGTTACTCCAGATATCATCAAGTTGACAATTAGCAGTAAGCATTGTAACGGTCAACTTGACTAGATTTAGAATCACTAGAAGACACACATCTGGCAATGTCTGTGAGGTCTAAATAAGGTAGGAATTCTCATTGTGAATGAAAGTGATAACTATTTCAAGTGCTGAGGTCTGAGACTGAATTAAAAAATATAAAAAGCAAGCTGATCATCAACATTCATCTATCTTTGCTCGCTGAATACAAATTCAACATAAGCAGCTGCCACATACTCCTGCCACCATGCCTTCCCGCCATGAGCCAAAATGCAACATTCCTTCTTTAGATTGATTTTGTCAGATTTTTGTCACAGTGAAATGAAAAGAAACTCATATAATGCCTTTGTGGCCAGAGCCCATTTCCCCAGCCCTTCTTGAGATGAAGTTTTCACCTATTCTAGTATTTCTGCATTCTCATCCAATAATCAACTTTTATAATCCCAAGTCTTTATTTCATTCCAGGTTCTTTCATCAACAACAGAGATACACTGTGGGACTTAATGTTTGTCTTTGTCACTTTATATAAACAATCTGCTCATTGTCCAAGTCCTTGTTAATCTTTCTGAAAGTCCATGATGGTTTGTGAAAATATTATGTGAAAATGAGCTTGTACTTTTAGATAAAAACATGATGATATGTTCAGAACAATCTCAATAGAAGGCTGTCAATAGAACTATGCCCTGTACTATTTCTGTAAATGTTGAAGAAACTCTCAGGACCAGTCTTATCTGACCTAATGTCTCTGGGGTTTCTGAAAGAAACTCAATCTTCCAAGATATTTTTGTTATTTCTTAATCCTACTTCCATATTAATCTGCAAATCCCAGAATTCTAGTATACAGGAAATGTTATGGTTAGTTTTTAATTGCCAGTTTGCCACAATCTAAAATCATCCCAGAAGAAAGCCTCAATTGAAGGACTTTTGTTGTCAAGTTGAGCCATGGGCATGCTTGATTTTTCATTGAGGTAGGAAAACCCACCTTGGAAGTAGGAGCCACCATCTTCTAGGCTGGACCCTGACCTGTGTAAGAGAGAAAATCCAGTGGAGCAAGCATGCAGACAGCATGGGTGCATTCATTTCTCTCTGCTCTGGACTGTGAATGCCATGACCAGACCAGCTGTGATTCAACCAGTGTGGGTGCTAGGACTTGAACTCAGGCCCTCTGCAAGAGCAGCCAGTGTTCTTAACTGCTGAGCCATCTCTCTGGCCTCGTTAGTTCTTCTTCATTGATGGACTCTGTTGGATGGAACAGTATTATTAGATACACCTCTACTTCTTCCAACATAATTTTCTCCAATTCATGCCTTGGTTTTGAGACGATGTGACTCAAGGTGACTTAGACCTCATTACATAGCTCAGGCTTACCTTCAATTCATGATCCTTCTGCTTTAGCCTCTTCAACATTGAGATTATAAGCTTATACCTCCACTGTCATTGCTCATCTGGTTCCTTGAATGTATCTGAAATGGCTGTTTGAAATCTTTGTCTACTACTTTAACATCTGGAACCTTTCTAGTTCTTGTTTTATCCTGTCAAATCTTCAGCTGGAGTTATCCCCAAGCGATAGATGGAGATACTCACATGGGGGTGTCTAAAACCATCCTGAGCTGGAACTGGCTTGTATTCCAAAGAAAAAACACCAAGCCCCTGGGTTATCACTCCTAGGTGTTTATTAGCAGATCTTATGTGTAATGTATGACAAATTATCTCAGGACAGCCAGTGAGTCAAAAGGATTGTTATTCCTAGGTATGTTTACAGTGCAATCAGGGTAAAGATTTAATATGAAGGCTTAGGGATGATGCTAGATTTTTAAAATTTTGTTAAATTAACTTATATGCATGCACCAAACCACTCATATTGAGGCCAGAGGACTACTTGTACAAGCTCCTTCTTTCCTTCTGTTATGTGGGTTCTGGGGATCAAACTCAGGTTACCTGGTTTGACAGCAATTACCTTTGCCCACTGAACTATCTCACAAATTTTAGGACCATGTTTAAGAGATTTTAAAACATAATTTATTTAAAAATTGTAGTTACATGTATGTGGGGGTGTTATTTTAAACTTTTAATTACATGTATATGTGTAAAGGGAGTTTTGGGGGGTGGGATATATGCTTATTCAGTGGATACCTACAGAAGGCAGAAGAGAGCATTGGATTATCTGAAGCCTGAGTTACAGATGGTTGTGACCTGGGTGATATGGACTCTGGAAAACACACTAGAGTCCTGTGCAAGGGTATCCAGCACTCTTAACCACTAAGTCATGTCTTCAGCCTTCAGAACAGGTTTTGTTTAACGTTTGGGGTAACAGTCTATTACCTTTATCCGAGTCTGATAATCTCCAAGTCTTTAAATTTAGCTTATATTTACTGAACCAAACCTTCATATTGCAGATCAGAGAACAGTCAAAGTCCTCTTTGGATTTTGCATGAGGAACAGAAAGAAAACATTGGGGTGGATGGGACTAAGGTAGCCATATACTTGCCCCCTCCTAAGGCTTATGGATTATATATCCTTCTTTCTTTGCATGTCTCATAATGTTATTGAAAGATGGACATTTGGCATAGCATAGTATAATAGTATAATATCTAGATATTGATTCCACTTTTTCAAGTCTTGCTGGTTTTGTAGCGTGCATATTTATCTGTTTAATGACCTAGAGGAGGGACAGCTTCACTGGGAACCATTTCCTCCATCTGATCTAGTCATTGTCACTAAAAAGTCACTGAAAATTAGGTGATTTTTCAATTCTTTATTTTTTTAATTTGTTAGAAGAAATATCTCTTTTAGATAACACATACATTATTTATTATTATTATTTTATCATGTTTATTTATGTAACTGCATAGAGGGTGGTGGTACTACCTGCTTGCCACTGTGCATGTGTGGAGGTCAGGGATAACTTGTAGGAGTCAGCTCTCTCGCTTCATCATGTGGGTCCCAAGGATTGAACCCAGATCTTCAGACTGGTACCAAGCATCTTTATCCACCAGCCATATTGATGGTCTCATGTTTAACAAAGAACTTAACACCTTGTCCTGTTAAATATATGAGTAAACTGTGATTCTGAAGATGCAGAGGAGTTTTCTGTCGGTCACTTTTCTCATTGCTGCAAAGACATATATAACAGCAACAACTTAAAGGAGTAATAATTCATTTTGGCTCAAGTTTTCAGAGAATGTCAGCTCATCGGGGTGAGAAAGGCATAGTGATAGGAAGTTTGGTGTAAGTTAATGGGAATATGAAATAGCTAGTCACCCTGAGGCAGCCAATGAGGAAATGGAGAGTTGAGACAGGTATGTTGGAAGGAAATACCATATTAAAGGTTCATCTTTAGTAGCTTGTTTCTGCCAACAAGGGCCACATCCCAGAGCCTTCACAACCTCTAAAAACACCATCACTAGCTAGGGACCAATTATTCCAATACATGAGCAAATGGGAGACAGGTGCATTTACATATGGGTTCTCAACCTGTGGGTCTTGACCCCTTCAAGGGCTGGACAACTCTTTCACAGGAGTCAGACAAACCCTTTCACATATCAGAAATCATACGTACAAATCATACAGATATTAACATTTGTGATTCTTAACAGTGGCAAACTTACAAAGTTCTAGCAACAAAGTAATTTTATGGCTGAAGTCAGCACAACATGAGGAACTGTATTAAACGGTCACAGCATTAGGAAGGTTGAGAACCACTGATTTTGGCCATACCCATGTAAAAGCCAATATGTGGAATGAACAAGTGTAGTGTGTCTTTCTCTGATTCTAAGAGAGTCTGTGGAGGTTTTATATTTAATATTATATTTTCATTAAATCTATACTTTCCTTAAGGTGTGTTACCTTTTAAATACTGTAACATCAGATGGAAGACCTGTTCCCAATTCCATGTTTCTCTCTAACTCCCTGCATGGCTCCACTTGAACTCATTCATGAACTTCATGGGCATAATTATAGCTGCCTTCTCCCTGACTTAAAAAGAATTTTAGCTGTTTACAGTGAGATCGTGAATATGTTCTAAAAATATTTTCAAAATATACAGACATGTTAAGTGCTGTCAAGACTGTTCTAATTATTTAGAAAATGTTCTATATAAAATAATTGATTTTTTTTTTGTTTTACTTCTGTTGCTGTGCTAAAGTATCCTGAAAAAAGATAACTTAAGGGAGAAAGGGTTTCTTTTAGCTTGTAGTTTCAGGCTACAATCCATGATAGCAGAGAACTCAAGGTGGTGGAAACTTAAAAACAATGAGTTACATCATATCCTCAGTCAAGAATGGGGAGAAATGAATGCATGCACTCTCTTTCTTGCTTGAGCTCAGCTGAATTTTTTTTATCCAAAAGAGTTCAGGACCCTCTGCCTAAGGAATGATGTCACCCACAGTGGTCTGGATCTTCCTAAATCAACAGCTTAATTTGTCTCACATAGTGTATCTCAGCTCATGATATAAAACTCAAAGTTTGAAGTACGAATTTTCATTGAGGGAGACTGAGGATCCCAAATAGCATGAAAAAAAAAAATAATAATTCAGAGTGTCTCCAGGGCTGAGCTTTTATTAGAAGCAATTGCATGTAAAGATACTAACTGTGCAGTCATTAAACCATGTTTACAAGGAATAGAATGTTTGGCTTAATAGATCACCAGGGAAAGAAGAGAGAAGAATATATGAATAGAAAAGTATATGGGAACATAACACCCTCATACATCTTACAAAATAGCATCTTCCTGTATCGTTGAGCTGGAAATCCTGTTGTGCGGATCATTTCCCTTTGTTCTTAGTGTACCTAGGGTCAGCAAGCTCTTAGATGAAGAATGCATTTCTTTCTCAGATGGGTCTGTTTTGGCAACATTTCCTCCATTTTGTTTCTGTAGGAAAGTTAACATGACTAATTCTGGAACCAGTTCTTCCTGTCTAGTTAATGGCTTCAAACTTGCTTGACAGATCCACAAAGGAAGAAGCACACAAACAATACCAGAATCATCAAACCAGGCAAGCTGAACCAAAGTTCTAAGATATTTAACGATACCGAGGGACACTATTCCTTCAGGCAATCTTTCCCATAGTTGTTCCTTTTCCCACACAGAGGCCTTAATTGTTGCCAAAGCCAAGACCAGGGACTGTAACTTTAGTACATATATTGTGAACCAGATTCAATTTTAACTAATAAGTTTTAATCTTAGACCATTTGTGTTCTGATTCACTATATGAAACTTGGGTAACACAATATTGGATTACATTAAAATGGCATCTTGGATGTTGTGACGAATGCATGTCCTGTACTTATTATGCAAATCAAATAATAGAGTCCTTTAGTAGTTGGAGTTCACTGAGAATCTCTTGATTGATGGGAATTTGGAGTTTGTCATGTTTCAGGAAAGCTCTTTTAAAATTCTTGTACAAGCCGGGCAGTGGTGGCACATGGCTTTAATCCCAGCACTTGGGAGGCAGAGGCAGGCAGATTTCTGAGTTCGATGTCAGCCTGGTCTACAAAGTGAGTTCTAGGACAGCCAGGGCTATACAGAGAAACCCTGTCTCAAAAACCAAAAACCAAACCAAACCAAACCAAACCAAACCAAAACAAAACAAAACAAAATTCTTGGACAAAAAAGAAGCTGTTTTTCACCTGTAATAGTAATACCAGCTAAGATTACACTTCCAGCAATTATATATCATATAAACCTTTGGGTATATCTCTATAGGTAATTTATCATTTCATGTGTGAAAGCTATAATTGGAGTCTTATGCCAAAACTCTTTGAAATGGACTAGAACCCAGGCAGATACTGGTCTTTTAAGAATCACAGAGACCTATTTCTCACTGAGTATAGTTAATGTATTATTGTAAATATCAGTTAAGATAGGTAATATGAGATAAACATCCAGACTCTTTATACATTGTTTGAATATTTCCTGATAAAATAACATAGAGATCAGGTAAACATGTCAATACACACAGGGGATTATTTGGGGTTATGTTTAGATGGGCAACATTCTGGGTTGCATTGCAGTGATAACTTCCCTTCTAAATATGACTAGCCACTTTCCCACACTCAGCTTCTAGCTAGAGCCTGCATAGGTCCAAATCTCATCCTAAAAGGAGGGAGGGTGTCTAAACCACATATAGCCCACTTCATAGAGTATTGTAATGGGTCTCCATGCAACAAGAGTAATTAAATTTTATGTTATCTAGTCCTCTCCCAAAACCTAATTTTCTCACATAGTTCCCATACTATTACTTCTCTTTTAGCTATGCTTTTATTATGAGGATGTGTGCTATCACAGGCTATCTTAAAAGTTTATATGTGGTGTCCTAGTGCTTATAATTAGCACCAAAATTCTATCTGAAGAATGTTGTCATTTCTTTTCTGTTGCTGTGATGAGACAGCATGACCAGGGAAACTTATACAAGAAATCACTTGATTAGGCTCATGGTTTTAAAGGATTTGAGTCAATGATGGTGGAATAAGGGAATGATAACAGGAACAGCTGAGAGCTCACATCCTGATCCACAAGCAGGAGGTAGAGAGAGCACACTGGGAATGGCATGAGTCTTTTGAAATATCAATCCAGGCCCCAGTGACACACCTCTTCCAACAAGGCCACAATTCCTAATTCTTCTTAATCAAGTTCACCAACTGGGGACCTCATGACTTTAAGCATATGAACTTATGATGACCATTCTCATTCAAACCACCACAGAGTAGAAAGAACATTGCTAAGCACCCCAGGTTCATATCTGCAGCTGGTACAAAGTTTAGCATAGCCTTGTGATATTGTTTCTTGGGTACACAGGCCAGTCAAGTCTATAGTCCTGGGTGATAACAAAAGAAGCTGTTTGAAGCAATGGATAGCAGATATTGAGAAGCTAAACTGATATAGTTGTAAGAGAATATAGTCATGGACCCTGTGAGTTAAGGAAAATAGGGAGTATTATTTAAAAGTTCAATCGAGAAACATCAAAGTGATAGGATGAACTCTAAGGGTTTGGGGAACATGTATGCAATAAATCTGCCCATATGTAGAACCCACTAAAGCACTGATGACAGAGAACATTATAATAAAAATATTTTCAGGGGAAAGGGATTAGCCAAAATCTATTAGCTCACACCTTGCCTTATAAGACATCTTCAGGGATGTCAGGGATGGCACCGTCTACATTTCCGGTAGGTCAATTAATCATTGATTGACCTGTGACATTCAACTGAAGATTGACTCTCTTGGACCAGGGTTGGACACTTTTTTCCTGGAGTCCAAACACAGCTATTTTCATGACTTATGTATGCATGCCTCCCTGTCTCGAACAAGAAGGTCTCAGACTCTCCCTTTCCATGTTATCCTGTGGATCTTTAGAAAACCTGCAAGGTAAGGGCCAAAACAAGAGGCAGATCTTGTATAGTGTCCTTTCATAGAACAGCCACCATCACCTATAGATAAGAACATGAAGTTTATCTGTGCTTGGGATGGGAAGGCAGGCATTCCTCCTTCAGTTTTAGAAACTATAATCTCAACAGTCCACTGGTCCTTTTAACAATCACTTGTTCTGTTGAATTGTAAAGAAAAAAAATGGCAGTTTTCTGTGTAATACTCTGAAATGAAAATCATGTTTGGAAAGTTTTAAAGGTGTGTCTAGGCTCAGTATCCATTGCAATTTTAAGAGTTACAGAAATGGCCAGTAATTTACTTAGCTGTGTGGAGGAGTAATTGGTTTGATGCCATTGATGCTTATCTTGGGATCAATAAGCTATTTTACCTATGGAGGAATGGTCAGAAAAAGTGTGAGGGCATCAGGCAGAGGGTAGAAGGAGGAGATGGTAGGAACAGCAAAGGAGGTGTGTTGTACGAACTGTGGAATCTTATTGCTAGGTTTACTCTGTGAGGTTTGTCCTGTAGTAGAGTGTAATGGTGTCTTTTATGGTAGATCAAAAGCATAAAGAGGTAACTTGTGAGATAGCAAAAGAGACAAAAATAAGATCTGGGTCTCACCCTAGTAATTGAATTGACCTTTTGTGTTACTTTTTTTTTTTATGAGAAATGAAATTAAGTTAGTAGAGGAATAATAGACCTTTGTGGGTTGAGATGGCAAGTGTATCCGTTTATGATGTCAAGGGGCAGAGTCCATTGAGCCATAATGCCTGGTGGAAGCAAAGGTGTATTTCAAACAAATAAACACACAGGTAAATGGTAGTCAATTTTTATAGTCTAAATATTCTGTGTCGCCATTTTATTCAGAGATAGGACTTTATGTGCCTCCTTTGTGAGAGCAAGGTCAGTGCCACATTTAAGGATCTCAAAAAGAGGTTGTAGGTCTGCTGTAGATACACCAAAGATAGTTTAATCTAATTAATATCTCTTAATAAAATTTTAAAATCATTAAGTGTTTTAAGGGAGTGTGCCCGTAATTGTACCTTTTGAGGGTAGTTGGTACAAGAAACCACAATAAAGCCTAAAAGTTGAAAGGGTTGACTTCAATACCCTATTTTGGAGTAGGATTTAAACCAGTTGTCTCAGGAGATCAAATAATGATTATAAAGAGTTTTTGTCTTGTAGGTGAAAAGAATGTTATTCATATAGTGAGTCATATAAGCCAATGGATAATTTTTGTCATATGGGGATAGATGGATGAATAAGAAACTGCTGGCACATGGTGATGCTATTCATCATACCCAGAGGAAGGAACTTGCAGTGGAAAAGCTTGCAAATGGTTCCTTATTTTTAAGGACAAAAAGGCTGTTTTTAATCCTTGTAGCTTAAAGGAATAGCAAAAAAGGAATATTTATAATCTACAACAATAAGAGGCCAAGCTATAGGAGTGGCTGTGGGTGAGGGCAAACCTGCATTGCTTTATTTGAAGCAGATATGACTGAGAGCCATTGCCATTTTCCTGATGACTTTGATATGGTGGTGAAAATAGGAGCATCTCAAGGACTAATGGGTGTCCATATGTCCCTTATCCAATTATTGCTGTAACAGGAATTTAGGCTGTCCCGTTTTCTTCTTGTATTATCAATTGATCAGTCAAAACATGGGAATGAGTGAGCCATGTGATAAGAATATCATGCATTTGGATAGGTGTATTATCAGTAACCACACCTGTAAGTTTGACATCCCGAACTCAATCCACCTTTCTTAGCAAAAATATCAAAGTGTGACTTTAAGCCACTATTATTTTCCCTAATCTCAGGGACAAATGTAGCTTAATTCTATTAGAAGTAACTTCCACTTGAGAGAGCAAATCTCCTCTCTATGTATTTATGTCTGTCACTAATGGCTATATGGATCCTTATATGCCCTTCACTATCTGTCCATTTTAGTATCTCAGAACTTTTTCTTACCCCAGCTGGGAATGCAAGACCAATCAAAGTGTAGTAGGGTGATTGAATAGGCCATTTTCATGGACAAAAGTTAAAAGAAATCCTAGCAACATCAATAGCATTATCAATAATATCAGAAAAGCTCTTATCCAAAAGCTTTTGATATTATGCAAAGATTTAAACAGGATTATTCCCTCGACATGTGCTCATCATCACATGTCTACATGTTGTACATAATATGATACTTATGTGTACCTCCAGCATCCCCATCACATGCTCATAAACTCCTCTGGTTCATGGAGACAAAGGGTAGTAATAGCAATTGAGTAATAAATGTCACTTGTTAATCGAAAATATTCCTCTAAAAGACACTAATGCCTTAGTTTTCTCCATATGATCTTCATCAAGCAGCTCCCTTTAAATTTAGACTACTTCCCCACACAATTAATACCACAGTGACTGGAAATAAAGATCCAGAATCCTGTAGGCACTGGCAGAATGATCATTGCTATTGTAAGAAGCACATTTCTAGCTGCCAGTACTCTGATCCAACACCTCCTGAAGTTGTCACCAAGAGAAATGAAACTCAATTGTTCACTGGATATGTGCTCCACATTGTTGACAGGATCAAGGGAGCATCTCTGTAGTTGGTTCCTGATACTACAGGCAGAGAGGCAAGGGGTTATCTATTTTTATTAAATTTATATCTACATTGATTAGCTCTGTGAGTTTCTTTATCATACCTGAGACATAGCCCTGGTCAAGGACATGCAAAATTTGGCACATTAAAATCACGATTAGCATATCTAGTAGTCATAGAGGCATGTCTATAATCTGTTGGCTGTTTTTCTGGCTCCTCTCACTTAAAAGCATGCTAACTTAGCTGATCTAAGTGTGTGTGTCTCAGCTAAGGTTCCTATTGCTGTGATAGAAAACCATGGTCAAAATTGTGCATGCAATTGTTGCTATTTAATGGGGGAAAGGTGTGCATTTTACCTCATGGTTGTGTAGATGTCAGTCTGTGGTTGCCCAGATCCATTGCTGTCTGGAGGAAAGTAGGGTTGGGGTGCATTTCTTATATAAATCACAGAAAGGGGTAAATGTCCCTGCCACCAAGCCTAATGACTGGAGTTTGATCCTAGAAACCCATATGTTAGGAGAATCAACTCCCACATTTTGTCCTTTAATGCTTGGCCTGCCACACACAAATAAACAAACAAATAAATGTGAAAAATAAATGTAAGTTGAGGATGAACAGGAAGAATGGAACTCTTGCATCTTCCTGGACCTAAGGTCCAGACAAAAAATTGAGTTCTCTGATGCATCATCTAAGAACTATGGAAATCACCTCTTGAAAATTTTTATCTAATCAGCATGGTAAATTTAAGTAATTTATTAAGTAATATGTGTTCTTATGTGTGTCCATCAAATAGATATCTATCTACCAAACAGAGTTTCTGGTCTTTATAGGATAAAGAGTAAGTAACTTCTTTGGAAATCGTTCAGTTCTCTTCTTGTTCTTGACAGCATCCATCACTCTCTTGTTTCTTTTATTTTTTTCCCTAGAGCCTTTTAAATGCATGTGTGCACATGTGTATGCACACATGCAATGTGATTGCTTGTGAGTGCAAGCACACATGGAGGCCAGAAGGGGATGTTAGATGTTAGATCCCCTGGGACTAGAATTACAGGCAGGTGTGAGCTGCCTGATATGGGTGCTGGGATTCCAATTCCAGATGTTGGCAAGAGCAGCTCCCACTCTGCCATTCCTCTGGTCCCCCTTTCTTCTTTTTGAGTTTGCTTTCTTTTAATTGATCTCTCTCACAGCTCTGTTTACAAACACACTATACAAGAGGCAGCTGTGAAATTCCACTCTTCCTTACTTACCTGTCACCTCCATGAGTTCTGTATCTACAGTGAAATCAATTGACTGTGTCACTGTACCCAGGAGGCTCCTGTTGTTTGGAGTGGCCAAGAACTGCTTGCCGCTGGCTTTTCAATGAGGGCAGGGTGTTCTGCATGAATTAAATAATTATTGACTCTGTCATTGAGATGGCAATTTTATGTTGTGCCTCTGAGAAGAAAAATGGAGCGTATGGATTGAGAGGAGACAGCATGGTTTCTTGTATTTACATCATTATGTGGGAAGATAGATCTTTTGTAAACAGAAGTTGCAATTCAACAGGCAGTGCTACAGTAAGGTGAAGGAAAATCACATGGCTTCAGAGGGAAAATGAGGTCTGAGTTGTTTGCTTCCATTAGATAGTATTAGCCCAGTGAAAAGAAAAAAAAAAAAACCAACGGAAAGTACTTCCATTTGGCCATTACTTTCAGTATCCTGCACAGACCATGAAATACATTTATAAGTTTCTATTTTATCTGGGTGCTATAAAACTGAGGTGTGAAAAAAGCTAGATAGTAGATCTTGCAATTAAAAAAGTTATGTATGTTCATGGGATAGCTTCTAGTTTAACTCTTACTTTTTAGACTTTTGTTATTCTATAGCTTATTTTATTTATGTATATTTTACATTGATTTTGTGTGTATGTCCATGCATGTTTGCATGAGGTCATTAATCCGCCAAGTTTTAGCTAGAAGTCTCATTGCCAAGGAATTCCTAATATCATTAGCTGTGTGACAGTGCCTCAGAGATATTGTATTGTTTTACTTTGTTATTCTAGTTAAATTCTTTGCCCTTGGTTTCTCTGCTCCATTCACTAGTGTCTGGACACCCAACATAACTTGTCTAGCTGTTCTCAGTTGCCAACTTTCATAGTACACCTATTTCCCTAACCTCATTTTGGCTTGAAAACATATGATTATAACTTCCCCAATATTGACGAGGTAATAAAATTTATGAGGCATATATAGGCACTTAATAGAACTCTACATTTTTCTAGCAAAACTTTCTTCCATGATTTGTCATTGAGTTGGTTGACAGTTGACTGTGTTAGCCCACTTGTTTAAACCAGAACTTGGAAAATAGAGGTAACTAGTTTCTCCCTGGATCAGATGCTGGATAGTGGAGTACAGTTGAGTCATTGGAACACCACCATCCAGGAACAACCTAAAGGTTCTTATTGAAATTACTTCAAAGGTGCAAAAGTATACACCTCATTTGGTTTATACAATATTTTATTTTGTATACCAACTTTTCAATTCTTCCTAATAGATGCACCAGAGTGAATGTTCATGTTATAATGTCCAGAGTCTCCAC
Source organism: Mus minutoides (assembly GCA_902729485.2). NCBI lineage: Eukaryota > Metazoa > Chordata > Mammalia > Rodentia > Muridae > Mus > Mus minutoides. The sequence goes on along the minus strand of LR752116.1, from coordinate 26,590 downwards.
TGAACAGAGTGAAAATTGTCGGGTTATTAGGCATGTTAGAATGCTAACAGGTTTTGGGATAGGGTAAATCATGATCTTTGGAAAAAAGTGTCATAGTCATCAAAATATAGTGTGTGTGTGTGTGTGTGTGTGTGTGTGTGTGTGTGTGTGTGTGTGTGATGTTTTTGTTTAAGTGTGAAAAGCATTTTACAGAACTGCTTAGATGTTATTTGTACAAGTCTTTTAATGACACTCTTGGCTGTGGATGGAGATAGAGTGGCAGAGTATCTGTGAATTTTGAAAATTCAAGTAGGAATACAAAGCACAAATTACTTAAAAATTGAAGGTGTTCAAGTTTCATTTCTGCTGTTGTAATAAAATGTCTTGACCAAAACAAAACAAAAACCCAAATTAGAGCAAAAGGGGTTTCTCTTATAGTTCACCATGGCAGGAATTGCAAATAGTTATATCACATGCACAGCCAAAAACTGAAACATGAGTGCATACACTCTTATGTTATTTCTTGCTTATACTCAGCTGTATTTCTCCATCCTTATATAGCTCAGAACACTCTGCCTAGAGAATGGTGCTGCTCATAGTGGACTGGGTTTTCCCATATCCATTAACTTAATGAAGACTAAAAAGCAGACATTTCCATGAGAGCCAATGAGAAAGAGACAGCACCATATCTGGTTAATTGAGAGCCAGTGAGGTGCTGGAAGGGGGGTATGAAGGTTTGCTCAGTTCATGCAATAAACAAGTCTGCTTTTGCCACTTGCCTGACTCCCTGAGTTGGTGTTGTTGACTCTGTACCTTCTTACTCCCGTCCCCAAGGATCGTGGTCTGGGTCTCAAGCAACACACCACCATTTGAAACTCAAGGTCCAGGGGACCAAACACCTGCTTCTGGTTGTTACATGCATCTGCATCATGTACACAAACTCCGTCCCTGTTCTATGTGAACATATAATCTACAAATAAGAAGACTCATCCAACTCTATTTTGGCTGATATTTTTTTTATTATGTTGAACTTCTATTGTGACTTAGCTCAGATTATTTTTTATTTTTATGTTTTTTTTGTAGTTTTTTGATGCATGGATTATTTATAAATAGGTTGCTACATTTTCAAACATTTCTCTGGATATTGTATTATTATCAGTTTAATTCAATTCCATAAGACTTTGATGAATACTTAGCTTGGCTTCAATAGTTTTATTTGTTGGTCTGTTTTCGTTGTCATTGTTCTTTTGTTTTATTTATTTATTTATTTATTTATTTATTTATTTATTTATTTATTTTCGACATACGCAGTGTCACCATAGAGCCCAGGCTGGCCTCAAACTCCAGATTCCCCTGCTTCGGTCTTCTGAGTATTGGGATTATAGATATACCTCACCATAGTTTACTATTTTTGTTGTGTTTTGTTTATTTTAACCAGGGTCTTCTCTCTAGCCAAAGATGACCTGAAATTCCTAATGTAGCTTAGTCTCGCCTTGAACTTGAACTCAGTGTGATCTACCTGTCCTTAGCCTTTGAGTGCTGAGATTACAAAGGTGTATCATTGTACCTCGCAGATTTGAAATTATTATACTATATTTATTCCGTTGTATTCAGTCTGGTAAGGATACATTGTGCCTTGTAATAATCTAGCACCATCCCACAAATAACAGTTAATTCAGGGTGGCTGATTATGTAGTTGTTGTTGTTGCTAATGATGATTGTCATGATAATGACAGTGATGGTAATGATAAAGACAGAACTCAGGGCTTCGGGGTTAAACAGCTACCATTTTACTCACACACACCCCCCAATATTTGTTCTTTTCTGCTACTTTGTTTTTCCTTTTGTTCAATTTTAGCAGTGGGAGATAATGGTGCAAAAGATTATTTGGGTGTTTCTAGAATTTCACCCTGATTTTCCTATTGGATTTTTCATCATATTGTGTTTTGGTTGCTGGTGCTGAGAACTGAACACAGAATTTTGTTTTCTCCTTCTGAGCCACGCCCCCAACTACTGACTATGGGATTCTAGGCAGGGGCTCTACCTGTATGTCAAGCCCTAGTTACTCTCTGGAGGAGTGAGTCTAGGCAGAGGATACTCTATCACTGAGCCATGTCTCCAGTTCTCAAATTTTAATAGTTGACATCAGTAAAAAATTTTTCTTACATGCTGCTAAGTAATAAATTTTAAAAGCCATGTTTTGCAACCATTCACAAATCCACTGCAGTTGAAATGTATTTAAAGGTGCTAACGGCTCCTCTTTCTTTGCCATGACAAATGTAATGTTGAAGCTTCTTATGATTATGCAAACATGTTTCGAATGCAACAGAATGTTTTCATCTCAAGTATTCTGAAATAACGATGATGTTCTAATTAGGAGGAAATGTGCATTGTTAGAGCAGTAACCCTGTAGCTAGCCTGGATGACATGGAAAGGACATCCTTAGCAGAAAAAGCATCGGATACACAAGCAGGTCAAGAATTGGGTTCCCTGGAACTGTGCTGCAAGGAGCATTGATTGATAACTATTGTGTGGCTTCTCCTGGGGAGACCTCTACTCAATCTGGCCAGGGTGCCAACAATATAGACCAAAGGAACTATTCTAACAAAATTCAACTTGATCAACCAATTATTTTATTGGAATTATTCTAGGACTGTGGGTAAAGGGTTACTTACAGGGCACAGAGAAGTCACTGGAAGACGCATTAGTGAAAATCCCATCTTAGCGTGGTTAGTAAGTCAAGAAAGATGCACCTCTGGAAGGTCCTACATGGCTAATAGGTTGCTCAATAATATTGGCAGTTTCCTCTAGGCACATCTACCTGTCAGAGTCTCTCAGAAATTGTTTACACACATGAACACACACATACATACCCACTTAATCATCACAAAGAGGAGAGACAGTATTCCCAAGAGTAGACCACTAACATCAGCAACATAAAGGTCAGTGTTGACTGACAAGAGCAGCTGTTCCAGGCAGAAGAGATCCAAGGCTTGGTAGAGTAAACATAAAGGCAGGTTTAGAACTGTAGAACTTAACACGTGGAGTACAGTCAAATTTGGCTTTGGTGTGAGCCCTAATTACCTTTAGTTATCAACTTGACATAACCTATCTTCATCTAAGAGGAAAGTCTAGATTGTCTAGATCAGATTTGCCTCTGAGCATTTCTGTGGGAGATTATCTCGATTCTTAATTGATGTAGGAGGGCCAAGAGCACCGAGACAGCACCATTTCCTTAGGCTGGACATCCTGATCTATATAAGAAGGCAAGCTAATCACGAGCCAGTGAGGAATTCAGCCAACCATATCCCTCTATGGTTACTGCTTGCTTTAGGTTTCAGTTTGAGTTCTTGTACTAACTTCCCTTAGTGATGGATACTGACATGATATACTTTATATTAAAGTAAAATAATATACTTTATATTAAAGTATAAGCTAAATTAAACCCTTTCCTTCTGTGACTGTTTGAGGGAGGTCTATGGTCTATCACAACAGTGGACAGTCTGTAGCAAGCAAAGGACATCCCCTTGTACTGTCAATCTTGGGTCATACTTGGGCAAATGGACGTTGTCCTAATGGACCTGAAGAAATTCTATGCAGATCATCCACCCCTTGTGGCTAAATGCGTAACTTTCCCAAAAGAAATAAAAATACTTTATAGAGATATCTATGGCTTTGCCTTTTGATTATCAGACTTTTGAGATGATGTACCCACAGGAATTAGAATTTCACCAGGAGTCTCCTACTGAGAAAAGGAAAGGGCTTCAGCCTGGTGCCAGACACAGGAGGAACTTATCTTTCTGTAAGAGATTACAGTTCTAATACTTGTCAGGCTACCTTGCAGGGGAGACTGAGACATAACAATGATAGGTCAGTGACGGATACAACCACACTATGACCAGGAATGCTGGCCTATGCTTGTCCTTTTCCCTCCATTTAAACCCAAACCTCATAAGTACTGGCAAGGGGGTGGGATACACTGGACCACTCTATTTTTTCCAACGTGTTCATATTAGATGATATTCCCTCCTCCTATTCATTATAGTATCTTCAACTGGACTGATGAGGATGGACCTAGCTTGTTAGGGCACTGCCACAACTAAAAAGATATGCTCACTTTTCTGATCCTAACTGCAAATGGGAAGAATTCACAGCTGCTCATATTCTATTCTGAACTCTAGCTATTCTTTCATCTAACTACAATAAAAACCATTCTCAAGCCTAAGGGAATCTACACAGCATCAAGAGAGATGTTCAGAATGTGGCTGTCTAGAAAACAAGTAGAGACTGAAGATTTGCAGCCTGATGTTTACATTCCCACTTATCCCACGTGATTGACTGATCCTAGCCAAAACATTAGTAACCAGTGTAGAAGCCATCATCAATCTGATACAGCTCTTCTGGAAAGTTCTTATGTGTTCTACATGGCTTCTTAAAGAAAGCTCATGTGCTTGTTCTACTGAATAAGGAAATACTATCCCCCCTCCCCAGATTAACTTATTCATGATTGCAAATTGAAAGGTATAGGTGGAAAATAGCTGATTTTACCCTGAAGTGGAGCATATCTTTCTGACACCATTCTGTGAGATCTAGAAATAGAAGAAGCAGCTGCTCTTTGTTCTTCAAAGCATCACTGTAGAAGGCATTTATCTCCCCACACAACATGGATGAGACTTCACCTGTCTATTGCCACTCTGTCTTTGGAGACAGATCTTACAAAAACTGGCTGAGGATTATCAATTTTCCTGATACTACAAAATAAGGCTTGTAACAAAGGCTGAGCTCTCCTGAGGACTGGCTAAGATGGCTATTTCTTGTTCTATGGCATTGTTTATCTGATCATTAGATGATGTCCTATTGATACCCTTTCTGATGATGGAGTTAAAGCTACAGAGGGATTTTTCTGGGAGTGGGCAGTGATGTGTTAAGTGGGAAATCTATGTTCCTGTGACAGGTAAACAGAAATGTGGAGAGAGACATCAAGAACTATATAAAAGAAGCCCATTTGTCTACAAGCATAACGAAATATCATTAGTAATGTTAGGGATTGGTGCTTGCCAGTGTGATAGGTCTCAAGCTAAGCTGGTTATTGGTTGGGCATTCCATCCGTCTCTGCTCCATCCTCTGTGCCTAAATTTCTTGTAGACAGGATACATTTTGGGTTGAAAGTTTTGTGGGTGGGCTGGTGTCTCCATCACTCCACTGGGGTTCCAGTCTGGCTAGAGAGGCTATATCCAGAAGAAGGTCAGACATCCACAGCCAAAGAATGGATGGAGGTTGGGGACTTTCATGGAAGAATAGGAGGAAGAATGGCAAGCCCTGAAGAGGATAGGAACTCCACAGTAAGACCAACAGAGTTAACTAACCTGGACCATTGGGGCTTTCAGAGTCTGAACACCAACCAAAGAACATACACAGGCTGGATCCAGGCCTCACAGCTCATATGTAGTAGATGTACAGCTTGACCTTCATGTGAGTCCTGAACAACTGGAATGGGGACTATCCCAAAAGCTGTTGCCTGCCTGTGCAATATGTTCTACTAGCTAGCTTGCCTTGTCTGGCCTCAGAGGGAGAGGAAACATCTAGACTCACAGAGACTTGAAGTTCCAGGGTTGGGGGGATACCCAGGATGGCACCCACCTGCTCTGAAGAGAAAGGGATAGTGATGAAGATGGGAGGATTTTGGGAGGGGGTAACTGGGAGGGGGCAGTGAGAGGGATGTAAAGTGAATAAGTAAACAACAACAACAACAAAAGTAGAAGAAAGCCAGTTTAGAGAAAAATGGAAATCTTTCCCTACCTGGGCTACGTGTGTCAGACCACTTTGCTGGAGAGATATCGCTGAGACAATGATGGATTAGTGATGGTCAGGACCACACCTTATTCAGCACATCTTAGCTATGCATATTTCTTGCTCTCTATTTAATCTTAAACCTCAGGTGGGAAACACAAAGATGAACTTTACCAGTCATTGGACTTCTTTATTTGTCTTCCCGACTTGACCACCTTACAAACATCTCCTCCTTCTCCCTTTGACTGTCACATGCCACTTTAATTCGCCTGTTAGAGACCTATGACCAAGTCTGACTCGTTTAGGCTGCTAGAGCACAGGCTCTGACCCTAAAAAATATGCTGATAAGGTTAATGACTTTATGTTTAATCACAGTGTGCCGACTATTGCCCACTCAGGGCTGAATACCTTAACTGTAATAATGAAGGTCTAATAACAGTGGCATATACTTCATTATGGGCACCCAAGGGATCATTAAGGAAAGGACTCTTTCCAGGTGTTTATTCAGAGAGTTCCGCTGACTGTTGATTCCGAGTGTCCTGGATTCTTTCATCATTATATTAATGAGACACACCCCAGAAGTTTCTGAGAAGAGGGTTAATGATTCAGAGCTGATTTGGGAATGAGAGGGACACGAAATAGTTACAGAGAGAAGGTGTAGGGCATAGAGTGGAATGCCTTTGAACCTCAGCTGCTACCTTCGCCTTGGATTCTCAGTTCTGCGCAGATGTGCCGAAACACACACACTTCGGACTCTGCTGTGGTTGTGAATCTTGACTGTCAGCTCAGTGGGATTTAGAATTGAAAGGTCACAGATACAATAGAGGACATCAAGACAGAGATTGTTCCTTCACACCACAAGATTTATTTTAAGCTACAGACTGTAGCAGAGTCCAGTGAAGAGAGAAGGGTACTTCAGACCACCTTCAAGAGGATACTTGAAGTCCTTTGGGATTATTTGGGAGGAAGGGGGTCAGTATTTGTTCAATGGGAAAGTGAGGAAGGACTCTAAAGAATGTAGGAAGGGATAGAGGAGAGGAACCTTAGTTATATTCAGTGGACCGGGGTATAGATTTTGTGGTGTCTACCTTCATCATTCCCCATTGTTTCCTGTTATTTTCTTAGAATCTAAATATCTACAGGGTTTACAAACTCAAGTGGATTGATTTCCTCTCCCTGTAGCAGCAGGGATCCTAGAATCAAGTAATAAGGACAAGACTACTTTGTCTCAGGAATTTATTATTGCTTTCCTGAAGTCCAGGTGCCCAAGGAGCTTGTTACAAACTCACAGACACATTCATAGTGGGGGGCCTGCTAATATCTGTATCACTGCAGGAAAATGTGATCTGATTAGCCTATGGCAAAAACCTAACAAGAGTCACCATGGAAACAGACTTATGGGCATGTCTGCAAAGGAGTTTTCTAGATTGGATTAATTGAAGTGGGAAGACCCACTCTGATTGCTGATGATGCCATCCCATGGTCTGGGATGAATTAAAAGAAGATGATGAGCTTAACACAAACATTCACCCCTCTCTACTTCCTGACTGTGGCTGCAATGTGTCTTTCTGTCCCATACACACTTATTAGTGTCCTCATTCCTTCCCTGCCATGAGGGACTACAATCTGGGATTGTGATCTCAAGTCACTTTTATAAAGTGTTATGCAATCAATGATGAGAATCAACAATATATGCTAACCAAGAGGTAAAGGGTTGGTGATCTCTCTCTCTCTCTCTCTCTCTCTCTCTCTCTATATATATATATATATATATATATATATATATATATATATATATAAAATAACAGGAAATATATATACATTTCTCTCTCTATATATATATATATATTTCCTGTTATTATATATATATATATATATATATATATATATATATATATATATATAGAGAGAGAGAGAGAGGGAGATATCACATGAAGCACACATGCTACAAGGAGAGAGAAACAACCCATGTGAGTTTGTAAACTCTCTAGATATTCAGATTCTAGGAGAATAACAATGAAACTAGACATCCTAGGTATCAAAATTCTAAGGTCCAGTGTATGCCTAATATACTGAATATACCTAAGTCTCCTCCCTCTGTCCATCCCTTCCTTCCTCTCTCTTTTAGATTTCTTCCTCAGCTCCAACAACACACACACACACACACACACACACACACACACTCCAAAGTCTACCAATAATTAGTTATGAATATGGATGTCAAGACAGATGCTAATTCCCAAACTCATATAGCTTCTCTATCCAATGGACTGAGTAGGTCTAGAACAATTCAAGCCCAGACAGCCAACAGAGATGGAGAGGGTGAGTCTTGCAAGTCATCCTGACATATGCAAATATAGTGAGTGAATCCAGAGATTCTTGAAGAACACAAAGAAGACTTGCCCTCAAGACCACAGTGTGCCTGCACTTTTCCTGGGTTTATAGGTTGTTTTTTTTATTTGTTTGTTTGTTGTTGTTGTTGTTTTTTCTTTAAAGCCCAATCTATATCTTCACAACCCATGTATTAAACACATTGAGAATCATCATTGTGTGCATGAGAGTGTGCATGCAAAAGTATATTGCAAGGCAGGCATTGTAGCAACTATGAACTAGGATACAAGGATATTGTTATCATTACTGTAATTGTTATTATTATGATGACTTGATTATAGTCATCAGCTCTTAAGGGTGGTACTTGAATGCACTTCTTAGAATAAAAGTGACACGAGGGACTCAAATACAACTCCAATTACACATAATCAATAATTGTCCAGACCAGAGCCCAGAGCGTGAATCAACTTAAAATGAGAGTAGCAATACCATTCAGAGAGTTGCTAATCAATTTGCTCCTGGGAAACAATGTCATCAAATCCATAATTTTATGTGGTTGGTTCTTTAGTAAGAAACTATTAGATTTGAGCCTGTCTGACCTCTACCTCTTTCATTTAATAGCCGTTAGAACTGTTGGTTCTGAGTATACATTTGTTATTTATTCTTGAACCTTTGCAGTGCTGCCGATTAAAGTCAAGGTCTTCTGCATGCTAGCAAGCTCTCTAGCACTGGGCCATGCCCCAGACCAACATTATGATTCAATGTAAACATTTTGCCAGTCAGCCATGCTGGAGGAATCTAGTCAGGTACTCTACCATTAATTCATGCTACTATCTTTTTATTAGGGGATTTTAGTCATCCATACTCTCTATGTAGCTATAGTCCCAGCCCCTCACTAGGGATTCTAGGCAGGTGGTGCTCTACTATGAATTATGACCTCAGTTCCTTAAGGGCAGATTCTAGGCCAGACTTCTACCACTACACTCTACTGCCAGCCCTGTTTACCCTTCTTTAAGCCCCAAATCAAATATCTAAGGCCACTGACTTTATTCTTGCTGGAGACATGATCTCACTTGTTTGCCCAAGCTAGCATCAAACTCACAATCCTCTTTTCTCCACATCCTGGAAACACTGGTATTCACCACTGCATAGAAACCACAAAGTCTTCTTTTTAGCTTTTCTTTTTTTCCTCGAGACAGGGTTTCTCTGTGTAGCCCTGGCTGTCCTGGAACTCACTTTGTAGACCAGGCTGGCCTCGAACTCAGAAATCCCCCCTACCTCTGCCTCCCAAGTGCTGGGATCAAAGGCGTGCACCACCACTGCCCAGCAAGTCTTCTTTTTCTTTCTTCTTTTTAATGTTGTGTATTCTGTCCTGGATGATCTTTTCTATTTTTACCAAATTATCATCAATTAAATAATTCAGAGAAACAGTTCTTAAAATGGATTAATTTCTCTTACCAGTGGGGCATTTAGGGACTAAAGACTATCTTTGCCAGGTTTCATTGCCTTGAACTAGAAACCCTGAGACTGCTTGCCTGTTGGGGGTTACCTACCAATGACAGTTCATAGCTCATGCCTGAACATGGTCATGTGAAGGACAGGAGAAGTGGAGTATTAAATCTGTGTATGGAACTATCTGGATTTGTGGTTGATTGGATATGTAAGTAAGAGGGAAGGAGAAGGAGGTGTCAAAGATGACGGATTGGATGTTGACTGGCACCTTCAATTGAAATAGGGCTCACGAGGGGGAGAGCAGAGCTAAGCAAAAGGAAGATACCCAGGTGCAGACAGACTTTCCTCCTTGACTTTACATAGAAATTATTGGCAATGTCAAAACTTACTTGTAAGTGATTTAAATTGATTGACAGCACAATTAAGGGCCACAGATTATATAACCTGGTCATCCTGAAGATAGAACCTAGATTTAGTCACAAATAAGAGGGAGAGCACCTGTCCTGTCTGGTAACATGGGGCGTCTTGAGATTATTCGGTTTTCTTGTAATACACCGGGGAGCAATTTCACATTTATGAATTAACCCCATTTAATTAGAAACACTGTGTACTCATAGTTAACCAAAAAATATTTGGAGGTGTAAGTTGGCTATAATATAATTATATTTCTTTTTTGTATATTCTGTTTTCACTTTTGCAAATCTTAGGTGTATGGAAGATGAGGGTGGTACAGACACATATATATGGAGGCCAGAGGTCAATCTTGGGTGTCTTTCACCATCGTTTCCTACCATCATTACCAAGGTTTTGACCATCTCTCACTGAACCATCTCTCATTGATTTGGCAAGATGAGGTAGATAGAGAGTCCCAGGGATTTTACTGTCTCTGTCTCCACAGGGCTGGAATTTTAAGCATGCATTAGTAGCATGCCTGACATTTTAACATGAATGGGTGCTGGGACTCTGAACTCAGGTCCTCATGCTGGCATGAAAGGCACTTTACTGACTGAGCTATGGGCCTGGTCCTTCCAGCCACATTTCTAAGAACTGGGTCAGAATGTCTAGTGGTACATTTATTATGTAGTAATGGTGCTGGCATTGCTGATTCAATTTAATTCGATTTTTCGCTTGATCCTTTGGCTGGCCTGTGAGTGAAAACCTGAGTATTTGTTCATATTGCTTATTGTCCTCAGACAAAGGCCTCTTCAATCCGCAGAGCCACCAGTAATGTAGCAATCCATTTCCCGTCTGCTCTGTATGTATCTCGGCTGATATCTATTCAGGCATTTATTTTAGATGGCAAACTGAGGGTCCCTTTGAGTCTGGGCTTTTGAGATCCAAATTGGTAGCCTTGGAAAATTATTCTTGGAGAAAGGTCTGTTGAGGGCTCCTGTCATCTTGAAGAAAAGGTAGAGGGGAAAAAAATAAGAAAGAAAAGCTTACAAAACCTTCAGAATCCTCTTTTATCTACAGAATTACCAAAAATGTTCTCAGAAGAATGGCCCATGCAGACCCACCTGACATTTCTGTAGTAGGAGTAATTTATGGTTATTTCTACTTTCTCTGTTTGAATCCGTGTGGGACCCAGCAGAGTCATTTTCCACTGAGTGGATATGATGAGATTCTGAGTGAGACACAGAAGAGAAGGAAATGAATACATCAGCTAGGTGCCGGTAAGAGGGGTCAATCTGCTTTTGAAGGGGACGTCCTGAGATGAGGCCTTGGTAGGGGAGGGGACATTGTAAATGCAAATCCTCATGAGAGTCTGTGTGGCAGAGCTTCTAGAGCAAGCCAGTGAGCACATGGACGTGAGCCGGGCACTGTTTCAAGTACCCTGTACCCATCACACTGTGTAACGCCTTTGTTCCTGTTGTCAGAATCAATCAGGAAATGGTCGCTCGGGGTGATGCCACAGTTACTCTTCTCATTATTGACACAAACAGCTTAAGAAGGAAGATATTTCTTTTGGCTGTGGCTGCAGGTGTGTCCAACCTGTAATCCACGGCCCCATGAAGTGAGTATGGGTCAGGATAGCCATGAACATGGCCTAACACTAACTCCTAAACTTAACTCTGCAAGAGCTGAGGGACACTTAGTGAGGTGGCCCAGTGGATACGAGCATCTAGCACCACTCTTGAGGACCTGACTTGGGATCCCAGAACCTAAGTGGCAGAAAGAGAGAAATGGCTCTCTCGCGCACGCATGCGCGAATGCACACTCACAACCAAACCGTACATAAGCAAATAAATGTAAAAAATTTAAAATAGCCTGGTATGGCAGAAGGAGATTATTTGACCCCAGCTGGGGAAGCAAAGAGGAAGATCCCTGGGACTCACTGGCACTGGCAAGCCAGCCTAGCTTAGTCAGGGAGCTCTAGATCCCAGTGAGAGAGACCCTGTCTCAAAAAAGGTGAATGGTGCTTATGGGATGTTTCTCAAGGTTATCGTTGAGCCAACAAACACACACACGCGCACACACACACACAATTTGTATGCACACGTACTTGCACACATCCACATGTATCCACACATATATAAACATGCTCATATATATATATATATATATATATATATATATATATATATATATATATATACATATACATATATACATATATATAATTTTAGAATTGAACAGAGAATTCTGAAGTAATAGTCACTTAAAACATACAATTTTTGTTTTGTAATTCAATCATGTAGTCTTTCGAGCCCAAGGCTTTCAAATGCTAGCCTCATTTCCAACTATGAAGACACTGAGCACACCTGGCAGAAGATAAGAATCTGTCATGGAGCAGAAGGCATGGTGGGACAGCTCAGTCTATTGTGGTAGGAACTTAACAGCTAGTTACATGTTTGCGGCAGGCAGAAAGCAAACACAGGACAGGAAGTTGCAGTTCTCAAGACTGCCCCTAGTAGCTTATACCCCCAAAGTTTCACAGCACCCCAAACCATGTCACCAGCCAAGAGACCAAGCATTTAAACACAAACATAGAAGGAGCTCTTGTTTTGAGTAAATGACATGACTGAGCTCTTGTGATGAGCAAGCAGACACAGATTTGAACACATGCTGACTCAAGAGACAGTGGTGTGACATCCTGAGATCCTCTTTGTGCACAGGCTAGAATGCACATGAAATGCGTATCAAATCAGTTCCTCAACCTGATAAAAACCACTATCTCTTCCTGCCTTGAAAACAATGTCATCTACGAGACTAAGAGAATTTTATTTTTATATTCTTTAGAGATTTGCTTTAAGGTGTGGTGGTGGTGGTGGTGGTGGCGGTGGTGGTGGTGTGTGTGTGTATGTGATGGTGGTATGTGTGTGTGTGTATGTGATGGTGGTATGTGTGTGTGTGTATGTGATGGTGGTATGTGTGTGTGTTTGTGGATTGTGTGTGGTATGTGTGTGTAGGTGTGGTGTGTGTGTATGTGTGTGTGTGGTGTGTGTGGTATGTGTAGGTTTGGTGTGTGTGTGTGTATGTGTGTGTGTGGTATATGTGTGTAGGTAGGTGCCATGTGTGTGTGTGTGTGTGTGTGTGTGTGTGTGTGTGTGTGTGTGTGTTGCTGGTGGTGTTTGTGTGTGTGTAGGTGTGGTATGTGTGTTTGTGTGTGTGGTGTGTGTATGTGTGTGATATGTGTGTGGTGGTGTTGCTGGTAGTGTGTGTGTGTGGTATGTGTGATATGTATGGTATATGTGTGGTATGTATGTAGTGGTGGTGGTGGTGCTACTGCTGGTGATGGTGATGGTGATGGTGATGGTGATGGTGTGTGTGTGTGTGTGTGTGTGTGTGTGTGTGTGTGTGTGTGTGTGTGTAAGCATGTATAGTACCCCTAGAGGCCAGGAAGTGGAATCAATTCCTCTGGAACTGGGGCTAGTGGTGAGCTGCCTGATATGTATGCCTGGATCCAAACTCCTAACCTCTCAGCTGTTTCTCCAGTTCCAAGACAAATTTTATTACATTAATGTTTCAAATATATTAATTATAACAATAGGGAACAGACTGATCTTTAAGTATATAACCACAGTCAGGTCCTTAATATAGTATTCATATTCATTTGAGTTTTCTTTCTTATCCTCTCCTATGACTTCCCAAGTATCTGAATTATTTGTCAGTTTTATTCATTGAACCTTAGGCTTCCTGAATGCTAGGCAAGCACTCTAACAACTGAAATAAGCATCCATTTTCTTACATTTGTTTAATTAATTCATATTTTAAAAAACCCATAAGGATTGGACCTAGGACTAGGCAAGTCCTTTACCACTGAGATACATACCCCCCTACCCTCCCACCCTCACCTCACCCATGGCTTGACTTTGAGACAAGGCCACACTAAGTTTGCCAGGCTAGACTTGAACTCACTTTGTGGCTCAGGCAGGATTTGAAGCTGGGATCTTCTGCCTTAAACTTCTGAATAGTTCAGATTACAAGTTGGTGTCACCATTCCTGGCTTAATGGATGCTTTTGGATAAACATTAATTGAATGTCACCAGCTATTTCAAGAAAGTTAATTATGAATTTGTCCAAGCTCTATCAGAAGATGTTAAGAACCCACCTGCATTTACCACATGTTTTATACAATTTATGAGACTAGACATCTTAAGAGGTGAGGTAGGCGATTCATGATGGTAAATCATAAACTATGCTATGTATGCTAGGATGTATAATGTCACTTTTACAAAAAGTACAAGTGCATGTGTGTGTGTGTGTGTGTGTGTGTGTGTGTGTGTGTGTGTGTGTGTGTGAAGGCCAAAGGTCAATGATAGGAGCCATGCTTCATCTCTCATAAACAGTATTCTTTGAGGCAGGGACTCTCAAATCCAGAGCTCACTGACATGGTTTGTCTCGCTAGCAAGCTTGCTCCGGGAATCCTGTCTGTACCATCTGGGGTTGGAATTACATCCCTATCTGTTATTTTCCTGGGTTTCTGAGGATCCGAACTGTGGTCCTCATGCTTGCCCCACATATACCTAGCCTGCTGAGCCATTTCCCCAGCCACCTCCAATTATTTTTAAGCAGAAAAGTAAGAAACCCCAAAGGGCACAGGGCTCTCCAGACGATTGAGGTGGGGGGGGGTGTCAGGGACAGAACCAACGTGCTTTCTAATGGGAATGACTTAAATGGTGGAGCGATCAGCTCTTATCTCCAGGTTTACAGAAATGAAATTAAACTTGGGCTTTCTATTGAAAAACAATAAGTAAATTGAAGGCCAATTATACCAGCTCATCAAGGGGGAAAACTACCCGGGAGCCGAGCTGTAGAGGAGTTTTGCATTTCTGAGTGAAACGACTTTTCAGATGAAAGAGCTTATTACAAGAAATTGAGAACATCTGGACCATCAAAGACAGAATGTAGTGAATAATTGGACAATCACAGACTGGCATCCACTTGAATAAGAGGCATTGCCTCAGCTCCCACCAGGGAAAGTGCTCAAAATTCCTCATCAAAGGAGAAATGAAGCTCGACTTTTAAAACATGATTTAAAAAAAAAATACCTGGTTGTTATTTGGTTATGAAAGAAATCTATTCCTGGAAATTTGGTTCCATGAAGATATTCTTGGAACTTAAACTAGGGTGAAATAGTGGAGATACCATTGGGTCTTCCCTCTGTGTCTCTTTCCCTGATATCAGTCTCAATGTGTGAACAACAGATGGACAAGCACACTGTCACAGCATGTCATAAAATTTCCCTCTCTCTTTGACTTCTTCAACACAGCCTTTAACTTGATTTTGTCTATGTATGAATGAATGATATATGTATATATATATATATATATATATATATATATATATATATATATATATTTATATATACATATATATATGCATGCATGTATAATGTGTGTGTATGTATGTATGTATGTATGTGAGAGAGATAGAGAAAGAGAGCAGTATTGATAAATGCCAGAAGAGATCCTCTGAAGCTGACACTTGTGAACCATCCTAAATGGGTGTTGGGAACTGAACTCAGGTCCTCTGGAAGAGCATTAAGTGCTCTTAACCTCTGAGCCATCTTTCCAGCCCTAAAGACAGCTTTTTGAACCATGGGTCATGGACTCACAGAAGTTGCACAAAAACTGTGAACAGTGAAATATTATTGAATGAATAATGAACGAAGATTATTAAACACCAAATACACAATGAACCTAACATGTCATACTGTGTGGTATAACTGCTCCCTTGGTTTGGAACATACAACTGAACATATATTACACACTATATACCATCATACCACATACACAGTGCTGACAAGGCTGCCCAAAACGCCTTGTCTGGGATTCAAGACTATCATATGTTCTGAATTATTATACATGCACATATTTTTTTCTGATAGAAACAAAATGGTTTGATTCCAGAAAGCAACACATATTAATATTTTTAGCTTTGATTCTTCAGTATAGATTTATCAAATAGTGTTTGAACATTTGATGCCAAACCTGCTGTTATGGCCAGTGAGATGGCTAGACCATAAAGTGACTTGCCACCAAGCCTGATAATCTGAGTTTGACCCTTGGGACAAACATGGTGCAAGCAGAGAACTAAAGCCCCCAAAACTATGCTCGTTCAACTTCCACATATGGAGAAGAACATGCCCACACTAATAAGAAAACAAAAAAGGAAGAAAAGTTATTGACGTGCATTTCATAAAAGAATCACTCCATGAATTTGATTTAGCTTTAGGACAGAATTTCCAACAGTTTCTGAAATTGCCCCAAACATTTTTGTGATACATACTTAGGTGAAATAGGTTTCTCAGTATTGAAAATTATAAAATCAAAATATGAACCAGCTCTGAAAAACATTGAAGATGTTCCATATCCTGCAGTATCAGGCAGTCAAGATGTAACTCTTGATGTAACCATTAAAAAAGCACAACATGTCATGCACATGCAAACTGGCTTTTAAAGATCTCTAGTGAATGGTAGAACTACACACAGGATTATAATCCTTAGTGAGGTAACCCAATCACAAAAGAAGTCATTGGATATGCGCTCACTGATAAATGGATATTAGCCCAGAAACTTAGAATACCCAAGATACAATTTGCAAAACACAAGAAAATCAAGAAGGAAGACCAGCACGTGGATACTTCATTCCTCCTTTGAATAGGAAACAAAATACCCATGAAAGGAGTTACAGAGACAAAGTTTAGAGCTAAGATGAAAGGATGGACCATACAGAGACTAACCCACTGGGGAGCCATCCCATAATCAGTCACTAAACTCAGACACTATTGCATAGGACAGCAAGTGTTTACTGAAGGGACCCTGATATAGCTGTCTCGTACAGAAGAGGATGCTCACAGCCATCTATAAAATGGAGCACGGGGCCCACATTGGAGAAGCTAGAGATAGAACCCCAGGAGCTGAAGGGGTCTGCAACCCTAGAAGAGGAACAACAATATGAACTAACGAGAACCCCCAGAACTTGTGTCTCTAGCTCCATATGTAGCAGAAGATGGCCTAGTCGGCCATCATTGGGAGGAGAGGCCCCTTGGTATTGCAATCTTTATATGCCCCAATACAGGGGAATGCCAGAGCCAAGAAGTGGGAGTGGGTGGGCAGGGGAACAAGGTGGGGGGAGGGGGGAGGGAACTTTCGGGATAGCATTTGAAATGTAAATTAAAAAAATATCTAATAAAAAAATTGAAAAAAAAAGAACTACACACAGGCCAAAGAATCATTTTTAAATAAATTTATTTATAGTTATGATCAATTAATGGGTGATTTTATGTATATTTTATAAAGCTATATACTCAGAGTTTTACACAAGCTTCTTAGGAGTCAAGTGGTCACAACTGGAATTATTTTTAAGATAACTTGATTTCAACAACCAGGTTCACTCTGTTAAAATCTGACAAGTATGATGTTGAGATTGTCAGGGCACAAAGGTGCATGTTGCTGGCCCTGATGACCCTTCAGTCCCCAGGATTGATATGGAAGAAGAGCTCTGATTCCTACTGGCTGTCCTTTAACTCCCATCTCTTTATTGCACACATTTAAATGAGCATTAAATAAATAAATAAATAAATGTAAACAGAAGAAAACCCTACAAGTGTCTGCAGCAATTTGGAATTTCAGTTGCCCTGATGATTCATGTGTTAAAAATTTTGACCTCAGGTTGGTGCTTCTTAGAGGTAGAAGTCTTTAAGACTTGGGATTTAATGAGCCATCCTTAGGGTAGTGGCAAGTATGCTCTTGGAAGACTTTGAGACTTCCCCACTTTTCTCCACTTGACCTCATGAGCTTTCTTTTCCCAGGCATGAGGTGAGCGGTTTAACTCAACCATATCACGTCTACCAGGAAGGCCAAATGACTGCTCATTCGTCTCCAGCAAAGCCATGGGACCAAATGAACCTTTTCCCTTAAAGTTGATTGGCTCCGATCTGTGTTGTTAGAAGCCAGGCCAGCCTGGCTACCTGTAGAAGCCGCCCTACCTTGAGGAAGTGGCAAGACCCTTTTCCCCAGGACCTGCCTAGAATTCTGTCAATAGATTCCTCAGGTGTCCAGATTTCAGAAGAATGACACATTTCAGGCTGCCAGACTCCCTGGCACCTCAGAGTGGCCACACACTCCCTCAACCATTTAATAGGTTTTCTCCCCCTCTTTTGTCCTACATCTCCCCCTCTTTTCTCCTACATCTTCCGAGTCACACACTCTTTCTATGGGATTCCACCACTACCTGCTGCCTAGGAATGAGACATAGCCTGGCTGTAGGCTTGTGCTATGAAACCTTCCCCTTCTCTGAGACCTGAAGGAAAGGATGTCCACTCTGCTGAGTGTTCCTAGCATATGGCTGTCGGGTAACTCTTCTGTTCAACTTCTTACCCCAAAGCACAGTTTACCCCAGTGTCCTCTTGAGTCTCACATTCTCAGAATTTCATTTGTAACAGTGAAAGCAATGTACTAATACAGGGCCAGGCAAATGTCACCAGTGGAGAAGTCCCGCTAGAGTGAACATCAACAGGCCCTTACAGTGTAACCGAGGTTGCTCAGCCTTTCTTCTGCTGAGCACACTGGATCATGTAGATGTGTGATGCAGATATTTTCATGACTTTATGATGTCTGGCTTTAGAGCAAACACTGAGCTAGGCATTCTAATGCTTTGTTAGTCTCTGTAAGTTGCCATTATTAGCCTATTTTACAGGTGATAAGACTTAAGATCAAGGAGATGATACAGTTGGTTAGACTGACCCAGACTGTTACTGGAGTTGTTATTTCAGAGTCAGAGCCCTGGCTGCACTACCAAGCTATTCTCATTCACTTATGCTCAGGCACCTGTCCTCAACAGTCTGTCTAAAGAGACAACAGTGAAAAGCAGAGAAAAAAAAAGAGTTAGTTCAAGTACCTACTTTGGGAAGGGAAACAAAGGCTTAGTAACGCCCTCTTGACTTCATATTTGGGAGCCTGGTATAAAATTTAGATTTAAATATCAGGTAAGAGGTATGCATGAATGAGCAGTCTTGATCAAGGTGTGTTCCAGCCCATCACCATGGTCCTGCCCATCACTGCGGTCTTAAGCATCAATATGGTCCTGACCATAATTGAACCCTCATTGTCTCATGTCTTTTCCTTAGAAGCAAGACCTCTCTGGCTGCCAACAAGCTTCAGTCTTTTTTTTTCTCCTCAATGTCTGAGACTCTCAGCAAAACTTTTCATTCCTGGGGACTAGTGTTTCAATAGTCTGAGAGCCTGTGGATAAATGCAAGTATCTTTCATGAGAATATCTTCACTGGTACCAAGATAGTTACAACTCTACTATTCCATGAGCCCAACTCACACCTGTCTAGTCTTTATAAATTCTGCATATCAACCATAGATTGTCAAAAGACAACAATCATGGAGTGCTCATTTGTAGCCCCAGGTTCACTGAGCATTATCATTTGCAATAATGCTTGTCATTGTGTCTGAGGAAAAAGAAAGTTCTGGATCTGGGTCTTGTATCAGCAATTAAATGCCTGTCCCAGGCAAGGCATATATTGACTCTACTTACAATTGATTGGCCAGTACTGGTGACATATTCCTAAGCTACCATGATGTGCACATGTGGGAGAGAACATACAACCTTGTATATACTGCACACCTGCCCAGATCCAGCCAGAATTGCTCACTGACTGACAACAGCCAGAGAAGTGTACAATAAGGAAGGCCATGGGTTTAAACTACAGTCCCCTCACTTAACTGTGTGACCCTGTTTACTTAACCTTCCCCAGCTTCAGTTACCTTACTTGTTAAATGGGGGAAATAATTATGGGGCTGTTGTAAGGATGTAATTAAATAATGCAAGCAGAGAACTTAGCAAAATCTATGATTGCTATAAAGAATACATCTGCCCAATACAAGCTGATTGGAACTTCAGTAACTGTGTAGAGATTAGGATGCTGCAAGTCCAGACCAGATTGTCTTGGGACATCTTTACTCTTAATAGCAGCCATTTATTATTCTCCTCCATATCTGACCTAAGATGTTTGTGACAATTAGATAAATGCCTTGGAATATATGGCTTCCACCAACCCAGAGTCAATGAATGCCATCATACAGCATCTAAGGTCTATAGCTGATTCCCAAGGTGTTCTGGATACAATCCACTTTATGTTCCCACCCATGTGTATTAAAAATAATCTTTCTTTATGACTTTCTTTACTCTGTCACCACAAAAACATGATGCAACCATGACCACATGGGAAGATGGGATTTGGGGTGACTTAAATCTGTATTCGTTGGCCATGCTTGGCTGCAGAATAAACTCTTTTTTTGTCCTCTTTGAGGTGAGGACTGTGTTTTTTCATTGACAAGAATGATGAATTCTTTTACACTTCTCTATTTTGTTACTGATATTTTGCATGAGTCAGGTAAATGATAATAAATGAGCAATTGTCTTAGTAGATGCTGGAGATTAAAGCCTCAGTATTTACCGAATACTCAACCTACCTTCTTGGTAGGCAGAAAAACATACAATTAGAGTATTAAGAGCTGCATAAGCCTAACAACCTCAATTTAAATTCCAGGTTCTCACATAAAAAGCTACACATAGCAACATACTAGGGAAGCCCGGAAATAGTGGACAGGGATATCCCAGCCAGCATAAGAAGATAATGAGTTCCAGTTTTAGTGGGAGAACTTGTCTTTTTTTTTTCAATTTTTATTAGATATTTTTTATTTACATTTCAAATGCTATCCCGAAAGTCCCCTATACCCTCTTAAAAATAAGACAAAGAATGATAAATGAAGACCTAATGTCCTCCTCTAGTTTCTATGTGCTCATGCACAGGTATGTTTAGGTGGACACACCCATGCATATAACACACACACACACACACACACACACACACACACACACACGAATATCAACTTTAAAAAAATATTTAATTTTTTACTTTTACAGTAGGCTACAGTTCAGAGACTATCTTCGGTCTTAGAAGAGACTTGGACTTTGGACTTTTAAGCTATGTAGAGGCTGTGAAAGGCCATGAAGACTTTTGACATTGGAATGAATGCATTTTGTACTGTGTTATGGTTACAAACCTATGCAGGACAGGAATAGAGTGTGGTGGTTTGAATGAGAATTGGCCCCACACAGTCATATGCTTAAATGCTTAAGATCTAGTTGGTGGGACTGTTTGGGAAGGATTAGGAGGTGTGGCCTTGTTGGAGGAATTATGTCACTCATGGTGGACTCTGAGATTTCAAAACCATGCGACATTCCTAGTAAGCGCTCTCTGCCTCATGTTTGCTGATCCGATGTGAGGTCTCAGCTACTGTTCAAGTACTTTCTTGCCAGAGACCACACTCCCTGCCATGAGAGTCATGAACCTACCCACTAGAACTGTAAGCTCTAATAAGCCCCTCCTTCTACTTAAAAAATATGAAAATATTGTTAGTAAGACTACTTTCCCTTATTTTTTTTTTTATTTTGGCAACCAAAACTGAATTTACACACACAGTGGGCTTTGATGTGGCATCACCCAAAGTGTGGCTTTGCCCCTCTCTCGCTACAGAAGTCATTTCAGTACCTTTCAGCCTTTGGTCTTGATTCTGTTTTGTGGTTTGAATCTAAAATATCCCCCAAATCTGATGGGTTGGGGCTTTGTCCCAAAT
>LR752845.1:29316-55097 GCA_902729485.2 Mus minutoides | reverse complement strand
CTAGAGATAGAACACCAGGAGCTGAAGGGGTCTGCAACCCTAGAAGAGGAACAACAATATGAACTAAACAGAACCCCCAGAACTCGTGTCTCTAGCATCATATGTAACAGAAGATGGCCTAGTCAGCCATCATTGGGAGGAGAGGCCCCTTGGTACTGCAATCTTTATATGCCCCAATACAGGGGAACGCCAGGGCCAAAAAGTGGGAGTGGGTTGGCAGGGGAGCAGGGAGGGGGAGGGGGAGGGGTCTTTCGGAATAGCATTTGAAATGTAAATTAAGAAAATATCTAATAAAAAAAGGTAAAAAAAAAATGGGGGAAAAAAGTTGAATAGTATTCCATTGTGTAGAAGTATCACGTTTTCTGAAGATATTTTTTTAGACATCTAGATTGTTTCCAGTTTCTGGCTATTATGAATAAAGCTGCTATGAACATAGTTGAGCAAGTGTGGGATGGTGGAGTATCTTTTGGGTATATCCCCAGGAGGGCTATAGCTGGGTCTAGAGGTAGAACTATTCCCAGTTTTCTGAGAAACTGCCACATTAATCGCCAAAGTGCTTATATATATTTGCTCTCACACCAACAACAGAGGAATGTTTCTTTTGCTCTACATCCTCACCAGCATGTGCTCTCTCTTGAGATTTTGAACTTAGACATGCTGAACAGTCGAATACGGTACTTCAGAATTCTTTTGGTTTGCATTTTCCTAATGACTAAGGACGTTAAACCTTTCTTTAAGAGTGTCTCCGCGCTTTGAGATTCCGCTGTTGAGAATTCTCGGTTTAGCTCTGTACACAATTTTTAAATTCAGTTATTTGAGTTATTGGTACCTAACTTCTTGAGTTCTTTTAAATTTTGCAGTAAGATTTTTCTACCAGATGACGGGTGTGTGAAGATCCTTTTCCAATCTGTATGTTGCTCTTGTCTGATTGACACTGTCCTTTGCCTTACAGAAGGTTTTCAGTTTTATGAGGCCCCATTTATTGGTTGCTGATGCTAGGGCTAGAGGCATTGATTTGGTTCAGGAAATTGCCTCCTGTACCAATCTGTTAAAAGCTATTTCCCTCTTTCTCTTCTATGAGATTTAGTATATTCATTTTTATGTTGAAATCTTTGATCCACTTTGCTTGAGTTTTAAACCAGGTGATAAATATGGATATATTTGCATTTTCTACTTGTAGAAATACAGTTAGACCAGCACTATTCATTGTGGATGCTTTGCTTTTTTCATTGAATGGTTTAGGCTTCTTTACCAGTAATCAAGTGTCTACCAGTGTGTGGGCTTAATTCTGGATATTTGATTCAATTTCATTGGTCAATGTTTTTGTTTCCCTACCAACATCATACAGTTTTTATTACTCTTGGTTCGTAGCACAGCTTGAGGCCAGGGATAATGATTTTTCCTGAAGTTCTTTGTTTAGGATTGTTTTGACTAACCTGTTTTGTTTGTTTGTTTGTTTTTCTATATGAAGTTGAGAAATTCCCCTTTCAAGTTTGTGAAGAATTGTGTTCCAATATTGATGGGCATTGCATTGAATCTGTAGATTTCTCTTTGTAAGATGGTCATTAACCTATTCATTAGCATAGGAGACTTTTCTATCTTCTGCTATCTTCCTCAATTTCTTTCTTCAAGGACTCGAAGTTCTTGTAATATAGATCTTTCTCTTGCTTGGTTAGTGTTATATAGGCTTAGTGTTTTTTAAAACTACTTTTAATAAAGGGTTTCAAATGTTTCAACCCCCTTCTGGAACACTGTCCAAATGGTAAGTAAGAAAAGATGGTAAACAGGACAAGGGGATGTGTAACTGTTTAGAAGTAGTTCCTTGAGAGACAATTCCAATCTGTTTGTCAGAATACCAGCAGTCCAATTCAGTAGTTTCAGGCTTACAAACATTAATCAGCTGTGGTGGCACAGTCCATCAGAAATGGCCAAGCCTCTGACAAATTGGCACAATTCAGCAGAAACAAACAGAACCAGCTGGGACACCAGGAGTTCTCCACCATGCTTCTCTCAATTAAGACCTTTGAAGACAAAGATGAACCATTGCAAGGCTAGTTATGCAAGGATGCCATCAATATCCATTGGATCCTATTAATACTCTCTGAAAACATCAGGTGTCCTCTCACAGGCCTTGCCTTAGCAAAACACCTTAGCATCATCTGACACGTCCAGAAATTTCCTCTTCAAAGTTATACCAAGATATTTTATATTACTCATGGTTATTGTAAAGAGTTTTGGTTCAATATTTTTTTCTTAGCCCCTTTATAATTCCTATAAAGCAGGACTACTGATTTCTTTGAGTTAATTTTGTATCCAGCCACTTTGCTGAAGGTGTTTATCAACTGTAGGAGTTCCTTTGTAGAATTTTTGGGGTTGCTTTTGTATACTACAATATCATACACAAATAGAGATACTTTGACTTCTTCTGTCCAATTTGTATCTCTTTTATCTCCTTTAATCGTTTTATTGCTCTGAATAGAACTACAAGGACTATATTGGATAGATGGGGGAGAGTGAGCAGCCTTGTCTTGTCTTGATTTTAAGGGAATTATTTTAAATTTCTCTCCATTTAGTTTGATCTTATCTATTGGCTTGCTGTATATTGCTTTGATTATGTTCAGGAATGTTCCTTGTATCCGTGACCTCTAATACTTTTAATATAAGTAGGTATTGGATTTTGTCAAAGGCTTTTTCAGCATGTAATAAAATGATTGTGTGTTTTTCTCCCTTTCAATCTATTTATATGGTGGATTACACTGTTGGCTTTTCATAAATGTAACTATCATTACATCATTGGGATTAAGCCTACTTGATCCAGGTGGACAATATTTTGATGTGTTCCTTGATTCAGTTTTCAAGTATTTTGAGTATTTTTTTCCATTTTTATAAGTGAAAGCACCTTGAAGTTCTCTTCCTTTGTTGATTCTTCATGAGGTTTAAGTACTGGGATGACTGTGGCTTCAAAGAAAAAGTTTGGCAGTATTCCATGTGTTCTTTCTTTGTGGAATAATTTGAGAAATATGATGGAGAACAAGGAAGGAACATGAAAAAGTAGAGGAAGGATGAACCTTATGGAGATATTTTAGATTAAAATATATTTTTAATAAAATAAAAATATTTCCTGTATCTTATTCACATAAATAAAAGGGTCAGGATATTATCTGTAAGTTTTACATGGGTTCTTATTCTTTCCCTATTGCTATTATTTGTATGGTATATTGGTTCCATTCATAGTGTATGGATTTTTAAAAATTTGTGACTGTTAATTTTTTAGACTTAGTCTTTTCTTTGACTAAAGTACCCATTTTTCTATATCTTTATTTCTATTCTTTTTTTAAGATTTATTTTATTTATTATATGTAAGTACACTGTAGCTGTCTTCAGACACTCCAGAAGAGGGCACCATATCTCGTTACGGATGGTTGTGAGCCACCATGTGGATGCTGGGATTTGAACTTATCACCTTCAGAAGAGCAGTCGGGTGCTCTTACCCGTTGAGCCATCTCACCAGCCCCCTATTCTTCTATTCTTGACATCTCTCTTTCTTGTATTCTATTGGTGTGATTTGCCTCTGAGCTTTCTATTTGAGTGCCTACATTTTTCATTTCCAGTTTTCCTCTGCTTAGGTTTTCTTTATTGATTCTATTTCCACTTTCCTGTGTTGAATAGTTGAACTGTTTTCTTCAGCTTATTTCAGTGTTTGTCATTAAAGAGAATTCAGGAAGATTTTCATATCCTCTATGAGTTGCTTGAGCATACTCAGAATAGCTATTTTAAAGTACTTCTCTTGTGATTCTAGTATATAACATTTCTCAGAGCCTACTGTAGTAAGAATGAATATCTCTAGTGGAGATATGTTATTGTGCTTTTATGCTGGAGTTTCCTCTTCTGTGTTTTGTATGTTTGTAATTCTAGGTGCTCATAGTCTGGGGTTGGTAGATGAGTGTTTCTTTTGTTAGATTCTGTTGTCCTGGTGGCTCTCAGGAAAAACTGTTGACTATGTATTGCCTGATTTTAAAAAATGCTTCTAAGATCCTATCAGATGTGGACACTGGTCATCCAGGAATATATTTCTTCTTGGTATTGGGAGGTGACACTTAAAAATAAGTATGAACTAGAAGGTGTAGGACATTAATTGGATCTACAGAAGGGAAAATTGGATGTGCTACCAGGATCTGTGTATACCCCTGAGAATGAGAGCATAGAGAAGAAAGTCCATAATAGGTGTTCTGCTACAAGCTGGGGAGTAGAAACAGGAGATTGGAATTAGATGACAGAGGGGGAGTAAAGATCATTTACTCCATCTCCTTGTTAGCAATGTTGGAGAATTTCTAAGGAGTGTTCCCTAGAGACAGAGGGATGGAGTAGTGGAAAAAGGTTGTAAAGGGTCTGTAACTGAAGAATTTTTAAAGCAATTTCCAATTGGTATCAAATTTCAATTGATATTTTCCAATAAATCTCATTGAAAATAAATACTAACAAGTTTCTGAGCTTTATTTTTCTTCTTTTGATTGATTTGATTTCATGAATATGTATTTTTATCAAACCCAGTCTTCTTCAAAAAAATTGGAAAATCTAGATGAAATGGATAATTTTCTAGACAGAGACCAAGTTCCAAAGTTAAACCTGGATCAGATTAATGACCTAAACAGTCCTATATCTCCTAAAGAAATAGAAGCAGTCATTAATAGTCTCCCAACCAAAAAAGCCCAGGACCAGATGGGTTTAGTGCAGAGTTCTATCAGACCTTCAAAGAAGACCTAGTTCCAGTACTTCTCAAACTATTCAACAAAATAGAATCTGAAGGTACATTACCCAACTCATTTTATGAAGCCACGATTACTCTGATACCTAAACCCCATAAAGACACAACAAAGATAGAGAACTTCAGACCAATTTCCCTCATGAATATCGATGCAAAAATACTCAACAAAATTCTCGCCAACCGAATCCAAGTACACATCAAAACGATCAACCATCATGAGCAAGTAGACTTCATCCCAGGAATGCAGGAATGGTTTAATATACGGAAATCCATCAAGGTAATATACTATATAAACAAACTCAAAGATAAAAACCACATGATCATCTCCTTAGATGCTGAGAAAGCATTTGACAAAATCCAACACCCATTCAGGGACTTCTGCTTGTGGACAGAAATCCTGTTATCACAGTGTGTTATGCTTTGGGGAGTTGAACACCAGAAGATATGACCTGACTGCATTTACACATGATCCTTGAATCCTTCATTCCCATACTCATACATTCCTCTTTACCCCTTGCCACTAATGTGAGAACTATACACCCTTTGCTTTCCCTTCTTTTTCTTCTTTTCATGGTCCTGGTCCTCCCTCAGGTTACTTGTCATCCTCCTCACTTCACCTCCTTCAAAATGCAACATTTTCAATATCTCCAGCTTAATTTTTCATGGCCCTAAATGTAGGTTAGAAGTTGTACAAAAAAGACCCTTCCTTCCTTCCTTCCTTCCTTCCTTCCTTCCTTCCTTCCTTTCTCTCTCTCTCTCTCTCTCTCTCTCTCTCTCTCTCTCTCTCTCTCTCTCTCTCTTTTGTTGTCCCCATCATGGTTTCCCCTCACACAGTTCCCTCTCCAAGCTCCCTATCCTGAGACTGTGGGGTCATTCAGGTATTCCCCTACCCTGCCTTATCAAGTTTCTGTAGGATTAGGCACATCCTCTCTCATTGTGGTCGGACATGGTAGCCCTGCTGGGAAATGGATACCACAGTCAGGCTATATTTTTAGGGGAAAACACCTAATCCAGTAATTGCGAGACCCACAAGGATACTGAACTGCACATCTGCTGCATATGTGCCAGGGGCCTTGGCTCAGACGATGTATCACCATATGCTTTTCTGTTCATTTCTCAATCTCTGAGAGGTCCCAGGGTTCCAGGTTATTTGACTCTATTGGTCTTCCTGTGGGGTTTCTATCCCCTTCAGGGCCAATAACAATGAGAAAATGGGAGAATCTGTCCAAGCCTGTTTGTTGGCTCAGGCAGCCCGAATTAGATCTTTGATTGTCATTCTTTTAAACTATCTACTGCCACAATTCAGGGTGGAAAGACCTGCCGCAGACCCCTTTGATCCCCTGTCTGCATGGAACGGGTTCTCTGGAGCAAGTGGGCAAGAATTCGGTGAATGACAAACAGACACAACACAAGGGAGTGTGGATCTGAATGTAATTTGTCAAATTAAGCATCAGACTTTTTATACAGAAGAAAATAGGGAAGGTACAATGAGATCACCGGATGCTTAATGACTCTTACACAAAACAGTGGAAATGTAAACACAAAGATCAGCAGGAACTGGGCAATAAAAAAACTGAGACATAGTCTGCTCTATCTAAGATTAGCTATAGTTTTAGAAGCCAGGTGTGAGGTCTTTATACTCCCAGGGCAAGGGCTTTCATGCCCAAGTCTTGGTTCTAATTAAGGAGTTCTGCTCTAGCTAATCTTCTCATGAATAATGCAATACTCTAAAACCACAGCCTGATCTACTTCCTAAACCCTTGTAAATTCCTGTATATGGGAGTGACTTGGCTTTTGTTCTAAGTGAATAGTGTGGGGAGACTTTCTACTAATAAGTAATGTAGGTTGCCATACCTGGCTGTAGTGAAGATTCCTGTCTCAGTGGGAAATCCTAACTCTTTCATAGTTTCTTGCCTGGGAAAGACTAGCTATTGTCCCTGGCAAACATTCTGCAGACCAGCCTTGAGCTACTCTAGCTCCATTTTTTTGTAATGCCTAATTAGTTTCCCTGTCTCTAGACTCCTACTGAATTCAAGGATAATCTAGGACATTGGAACACTGGCAGAAGGCTTAGCTAGGTCAGAATTCAATCTTTAATAAAATAATTCTAAAGAAGAGCACGTGAATCCAAACACCAGACTAACACGAGGATATACAGATTGTGAGAATGTCTTCCCAGGAGAATAAGTTTCTTTTGAAACTGTGTGTCTCATAAGCACTTTCAAGTTTTTCAACTATCTCAAGCAGCTTTACTTGGATGTGTGTAACAGAGACCTTTTTTGTTGTCTTGAAGCCATCCCTTTCTGCCAAGGTCAGTACAACATACAGACCAGCCTTCCCTTTGTCATTATTTCTTCTTCAGATCCACACCATGATGCTTCAAACTGACCCTTAATAAACCTCTTAAACTTGGTTTTGCATTTTCAGCTCTGTTATGTATCGAGTGTAAAGACTTTGGATCTTCTAACAAGTGTCAGTCAACGCAAAACTTCTGTAAAGCTACTGAAGGCCAGAAGTGTGCCCTAACGAAAGTCTCTTTGGGTATGTGAGGTGTTTGAGTCTTAAGGTTGATCATGCTTTCCCTTAAGGGATGGAGCCTTCCCCAGATCTATGAGCAAAGATGGTGTAGTAGAATGTAGTTCTGTATAAAAATATAGCAAGACTCCCCTTATGATATTGGTTGCCAAATATGGTAGTTCAGACAAATAAATCAATTAAGATAAAAAAAAAAAAAACAAAAAAAACAAAAAAAACACCATTTAAAAGTTCTCTTCATGGTCCTAAGGTATTTGTCTGTGAATGTGATCATGGACAAAAGGATGTGTAGATTAAAATATCAACTAACACCTTTGATAAAAGAGTACTACCTATGTGTAAAATTATCCCCCAATGAATGACTGACAAATTACATGAGGCCTTGAATCTTCTCATTCACCAGGGCATTGCTTCATTACAAGATATATATGTTTTGACTCTTGCCTTTCTTCCTCTGTAGGTAGAATATCTGGTATGTCCCAGACATGCACTGATACTTGCATCAACTCTACAGAAAATAAGGGACGATTTTCTTTTCAAAATTCATGTTGTGACACACATGATTTATGTAACAAGTTTTAAAGGCCTGGTCCTTGCTTGTCCTGTTGCACTTAGGTAAGCCCTCATGCCTTCCCTGTACTCTTGTTGCCTCCTAACACTGGACCATCAATGTCTAGCACTGGCAACATCCTGACACCTGCTTTGACATAGCATCAGATGTTGGTAAGCTGACAGTTGGTTTATCATCTCCATTTCTAGAATTTTGGACTCCTTCTTTTTCTTCCTCAATCCTGTCAGCATTGACTGACATGTAGCACACCCCCAACTATCTTGATTGTTATCTTTGTGTAATATATGTGTCCTGACTGACAAATGCTTCACCTATAGACTGAATTCCAAGTGCATATGACAGACATGACACCTACTTTTAATTAAACTTCACTTCAGTGATGCCTTCCACCTGGCTGACCAACAAAGAGATTCAGCTTCTTTATTTTTATTCAGACAACATAGGGCATATGTTAGGTAGATTCTTACTGCTTTGAGCTGAGTAAAACAATGAAAACAGGAAGGGTTAATTTTATATCAAGAATTTTGAGATTTCCTCCATCATGATGGGGGGATGCATTAGAAGAGAACTTTTAAAGTCATGGCCTGTGGGAAGCACAGCTGAGTAAAATAGGGAGTGATCAAGATGAGATACCATGCCCAGTTACCTAATTCGTCCAACTATACACTCCTCCTCAACATTTTCCCATATTTTATAACTTTTGTCAAGTGGTAAAATGTACTAATGTAATAAACTATGGATTAGAATGGAGGCATGTGCTACTTTGTCTGTCTGGAAAAACCTTACTTTTAGTAAAGTTTTTCATTGTGGGATTATTTGGGGTGTCTTTTAAATATATTTCAGTATATTTTATGTTCAACCTAGCACACATAGATAATGATATCCAGAGGAAACAGTATAGTGATCCCATCTTCAAGATTCAGGTTGTTTATATTTTCACATGGGCATCTAAAAGCTTTCAAAATATGAGTACATCATGGCACATATTTGCTTGTATTTAAACACATTTTTGTTACAAATATTGAAAATTATTCCTTTTTCTTTCATAGATGCTCATTGCAACATAATCATGGAGCATGTCATCAAGCTTTATTCTACTGAACTGTATCTCCAGTATCATACTCTGTTTTCTGCATAACATTTCTTAGATACTGTTCCTAATGTATATGTATACTTTTGCGTTACATTGGGAGCTCTGAACTGAATTGTATGCCTTGTCAATTTTATTTCACTTTTCAATATTTTCTTAGATTATGTTTGATTAAAATTACTTCGTACTTATTTACTTGTATGCATGTGTATGAGCACATTCAACAGTCATATGTAGAGTTTAAAATTCCAGATGCTAATGGATCCCTTTCTCCATGCTGACTGAGAAATTGATGCTATGTGGTTAGGCTCAGAAGGTAGCTCACTTACACATTGAGTCATAGCATCAGTCCTCAGTTTAAAAAATAATAATGAAGTAGCCAGTGAGATGTATCATATAATAAAGTTACTTGCTATTAGTCCTGATACAGAGAGTTCAGTTCCTTAGATCACATGATGGAAGAAGAGAATCAACTTCTGCAAGTTCATCGGTTTTTCACAAGAATGAAGTAGAAAGTCTCTGCTTCAATCTCACATACATGCACCCTCACTGAAAATAGCACCAAAAATAGTAATCACAATGCCATTCATATACAGTCAAAAATTTTGGATTATTATCCATAACACCTTCTAAATCTAAGCAAATATAATCGCCATTAGACTTAGAGTATCTGCAATATGACAACAAATCCTCTTGGTGCTTTACTATCATGGAATCAATCCTTCACTGTCAGAACCTGAAAACTGCTATTTCTTTCTCATTTGGTTACATTTTTTGATACATACAGTAGTTGCCCCAATCTTTGCCTTTTGTGACTTACTTTTCTTGCTGTCTTTTCTTTATTGGATATTTTATGTATTTACATTTCAAATGTTATCCCTATTCCCAGTTTCCCTTCCAGAACACCAGTCTTCAATCCCCCCTCCCATGCTTCTATGAGGTTGCTCCCTCATCCACCCACCTACTCCCATCTCAGTGACCTGGCATTCCCCTACACTTGGGAATCCAGCCTTCACATTACCCAGGGCTTCTCCTCACATTGATGCCAGACAATGCCATCCTCTGCTATATATGAGACTGGAGTCATGGGTCTGTCTTTGATTGGTGGTTTAGTCCTTGGTATATCTGGGAGGCTCTTGTTGGTTGATATTGTTTTTCTTCCCACGGGGTTGCAAACACTTTGAGCTCCTTCAGACTTTTCTCTAATTCCTTCATTGGGGTCCCCATGCTCAGTCCAATGTTTGGCTGTGAGCCTTTGTCAGGGTCTGGCAAAGCCTCTCAGGAGGCAGATATAACAGGCTCCTGTCAGCAAGCACTTCTTGGCACCAGCAATAGTGTCTAGGTTTGGCATCTGTATAGGAGATGAGTCGCCAGGTGCAGCTGTCTCTGGATGGCATTTTCTTCAGTCTCTGCTCCACACTTTGTCCCCATATATCCTTTAGATGAGAAGCATTCTGGGTTAAAATTTTGGAGATGCATGGGTGGCCCTCTGTTCCAGTAGTGGGTCTTGCCCAACCTCTAGATATGGTCTCTACGGGTTCTCCCTCCACTTTATTTGACATTTCAGATAATCTCATCCTTGTTGTGTCCTGGGAGCCATTTGATTTCCTGACATCTAGGACTTGCTGGTGGCTACCCCCAGTCCCCCATCCCCAATTGTTACACATTTCTGTTCAAATGAAGAGGGTTCATCTCTAACCCTCTGCATATCATCCACATCTCCGCCCATACCTAATCCTTCCCCCCATTATTTACCCTCCTCTCTTCCCCCTATATTCCTCCCACTCCCAAACTCCTGTGAGTATTTTGTACCCCCTTCTTAGAAGGACTGAAGCATTCATATTTTGGTCTTCCTTCTTCTTGAGCTACATAGGGTCTGTGACTTGTATCTTTGGTATTCATTGCTTTTTGGCTAATATCCACTTATCAGTGATTGCTTACCAGATGTTTTTAATAGCTGAGTAGTACTACATTGTGCAAATATACCATATTTTCCATATCTATTCCTCAGTTGAAAGACATCTGCATTATTTCCAGCTTCAGGTTATAATAAATAAGGGTTCTATTTACATAGTGGAACAGGTATCCTGGTTATATATTGGAGCATCATTTGGGTATATGCCCAAGAGTGGTATAGCTGTTTATTCAGGTTGAATTTATTTCCAATTTTCTGAGGAACCACCACTTATTTCAAAAGTCATTTTACTAGCTTACCGTCCCATCATTAATGGAAGAGTGTTCTTCTTTCTCCACATTTTCATCAGCATCTGATGTCACCTTGAGTTTTTTAACTTAGCCATTCTGAGTGTGAAGTAGAATCTCAGGGCTGTACTAAATTTCATCCTTAGACTGATGGCTAAGGATGTTCAACATTTCTGTAGGTGCTTCTCAATCAATTGATATTCCTCAGTTGAGAATTCTCTGTTTAGCTCAGTACCCCTTTTTAAAATAGGGTTATTTGGCTCTCTGGACTCTAACATCTTAAGTTCTTTGTGTATATTGGATATTAGCCATCAATCAAATGTAGGGTTGGTGAAGACCTTTTCCCAATCTATTTGTTGCTGTTTTGTCCTATTGACAGTGTCCTTTGCCTTACAGGAGCTTTGCAATTTTATGAGGTCCCATTTGGCTATTGTTGATCTTAGAGCATAAGCCACTAGTGTTCTGTTCAGGAAATTTTCCCCAGTGCAAATGTCCTCAAGGTTCTTCCCCACCTTCTCTTCTATTAGTTTCAGTATATCTTGTTTTATGCGGAGGTCCTTGATCTACTTGGACTTGAACATTTTTTATGGAGACAAGAATGGATAGATTTGCATTCTTCTACATGATGACTGTCAGTTGAACCAGAACTATTTGTTGAAAATGCTGTCTTTTGTTCACTGGATGGTTTTATCTCCTTTGTCACAGATCAAGTGACTATAGGTTTGTGTGTTCATTTTCTGCATCTTCAATTCTATTCCATTGATCTACCTGCCTTCTTGCCTATATTAAAATTTTGGCATTTCATTTCATTTTTAATGTTGAAATACTTTTAAAGCAAATTTTTAATTTTTAAAAATTTAAGTGTTTACTTATATCATTTTCCTCTTTCTTTTCCTCCATTCAGCTCACACCATGTACCCCTGGCCCAATCTCTTGATATCATGGGCTCACTTTTGTTATTGTTACATATATGAATATACAAAAACCTGATAAGTTTACTTAGTGTCATTTGTACGTATAGTATTTCAGAGCTGATCAATTCGTATCAAATAACCAATTAGATTCTAATTCCTGGGAAAGAGTAGATTATTTCTCTCTATCTCAGCACTGCATATTTATTTATGGGTGGGGCCCTTTAAAATGTCCTCTTCTATCTAAGCATGTCTACTAGTTTTGTTCTTGTCCAGCCTTGTATAGATATCCATATTGTTGAGAAAAAGCTTCTCTGAGTATCACAGAAGATAGCTTGCTTATCTGGCCCTTACACTATTTCCACCATCCCTTTCATGATGCTCCCTGAGTGCAGAAACTGTGCTGTAGGTGTACCAACTGGACGATCTGCAAATGGTCACTTGTTCTCTTATTTTTAATGGATTCGGTTTTCTGTAAAGGACTCCATCTGTTACAGAGAGAAGCTTCATTGATTAAGAATGACAGTTACATTTATCAGTGGATATGATCATAAACATTTGGAATGAGTTTAGGAATTCTGTTGTTTAGTAAACTAACCTAGGATAATTTGATAAGATTGCAGTAATAGCGCACGATTTCCCTCTTGTTGTGCAGACCTTGAATTCAATTATGTTACTGTTGTTTATCAACAAGATAGAATATCACTATTGTACTTTAGAGTTAACATTCTCTCCTGGTCTCTTTTGTAGTTCATAGGTATTATAGCTCCTGTTACTATGAAAAATACTCCTCAAAATGAAGATTTTAAGTAAGATGCAGCTTAAATCCTGTTTCTTGGGCCTGAAGTGTGTGATATCTTTAGTAATAGGGATATAACTTTCACCTCCAGGAAGTACTAAATCTTTCTTTCTCTTCGAAAGATGCTTGTCCTGAGCATGTACAATCATGGGTGAAATGGTGTTAACTCTCACATATTTTAGGAGGGTAACATTATAGCATGTTTCCATTATACCACTAAGAGTGAATTTTATTTGTAAGCATCATTCCCTTCCCCCATCTAAAGCCAGGATCTTTAGGATTACACTTTGGTTAAATCCATTTTTTTTGTTTGTTTGTTTGTTTGTTTGGTCCAGACAACTTTTACTATTTATTGTTTGAGTCAACATTGTGGATGAAAAGGGGGATTGTCTGTGGAGTGTTCAGTAATAAATGGAATATCCACATGACATGTCCTCCTTCATAGGCTCTGTGACCCTCAAGGAAAGGAGTGTGGAAAGTTTGTAAGATAGAGAAGTGGTGTAGTGGTTGGGCAAAACTTTTTCTGTACCTGACCAGACCATTGAACGCATGTACCAATAGCAGTTATAGTTGCCTACATAGGATAGCAGAATATCAACATTCCAGCAAAAGTGAAAGAGAGAAAAATAAGTCCCTACACAAGTTTAAATAAATATTGACATGGGCGAAAGAGATATAGAATCATTTTTGTTTAGGGGTTTTGTCCCTGGTAGGTGTCCAGGCTCTGATGGTATTCCCCACATATACACTTACTTGGGAGGATATAGTACATGGAGTGTATCTAAAAGGAATTGGAGGGAGGAACCAGGGTGATTTAAAATACATTGTATGCATGTTGTAGTGGCTCTGAAGGCACACACCTATAATCTCAGCATTCAGGAAACTGAGGCAGATGGAGACTTTGAAACCTGCCTGAGTAATATGATGAGACTCCATAACAAAAAGAAAAAAGTTTTGTGTTAGTGTAAATTCTTTATTTAGGAGATATGAGTATACACTTCAGTTTGTTAAAAATATTTATATCAGCTGGGCGATGGTGGCACACTCTTTTAATCCCAGCACTTGGGAGGCAGAGGCAGGTAGATTTCTGAGTTCGAGGCCAGCCTGGTCTACAAAGTGAGTTCTAGGACAGCCATGGCTATACAGAGAAACCCTGCCTCGAGAAAAAAAAAAAAAAGAAGAAGAAGAAAAAGAAAAAAATCTTTATATCAAAATATATGTGCTATTAGTTCATTTCTCTGAAATACCTTTTAAAACATGAAAGTTTTATAATATAAAATAAGTAAAAATGCAATATAATTTATGTTTGTGATTCATTTAAGAGATTTCATGCAAATATGTCTTGTTCCCTTTTATTTAATAGAAACGTCTTGCATGTTCTTTCAATGTATATTTCACGTTCTTAATGCAAATGCTTCTCATTTGAAGAATAAGAATGCTCTGCCTTTTAAATATCAACCCTATTAGAATATTACACAGACTAAATTTTATATAGCACAAGATGGCCTTGTCAGGCATCAGTGGGAGGAGAGGTCCTTGGTCCTGTGAATGCTTGATGTCCAAATGTAGGAGAATGCCATGGTGGGAAGCTGGAGTGGGTGGGTGGGTAGGGTGCACCCTTATAGAAGCAGGGGGAGGGGTATGGGATAGAGAGTTTCCAGACAGAAACCAGGAAAAGGATAACATTTGAAATGTAAATAAATAAAAAAAATTAGAAATAGCTGTCAGAGCGATGTAATTTGGCAGAGCAGAGGTGAACAAAATGGTGGTGACTGGGGATCTGGTACTCTACTTCACCCCAGACTATCTGCTAAGTGAATGACTAGGGATCCCATTGTCTGCTTGGGTTATATGTAAAGTAGGTCTTGCTGAGGTTGGTCATTGAGTGGTATGTCCTCTCTGATTGTTTTGGATGCAGAAGAAACTCAAAGTAATGGAATTAATGTTAATCAACTTGCTTAAGGGCATTAAATCACACAATGCAGAATTTGGGTAAGAAGTCACTGCTTCTCTCCTACCTGTAATATTCTGAAGATAACCCAGAGGCCAAACAGGCCTTTGACAGATAAATTAAATTTAGGTGCTAAAATAGAAATGTTTATTCACCAAGACTGATCAACCATTATGTTCCATTCCCATAACAAAACATCCTCTAAAGAGCAGTTCAAGGGAGGTGGCTTAGGTTCATAAACATTAAGTTATAGTCTATCATTAAGACTCCTGTGTTCTTATCAGGAAAATCATATTTCTGCCACCTGTCCAGATGATCCTAAGTGACAAATATTCACAAAACAAACAAACATAAAAAAACAAACATTGGCATACTTATGAAATAATTTTTGCAATATCTTTGTTGTGGAAATTTCCCATCTGCCCAAGTGGCCAGATTTGTATTCTTCTGTCTCTCTTTAAATTGTTCAAAGTATAACCAAGGCAGTAAATAAAAGTTTTAAGGATAAGAGCATATGTAAAATGCACAAGCCATGGAATTTATAAGCTAGTGAAATCTATTCAAGCTTGACTCTTATTATGTCATTAGCTCTGCCAACCAGAATTTTCAATGAAGAGTTTTCCTTTATGTCTAAGTGTGTAGAGTGATTGTTAACTGAGAAGATTAATTATTCTCTAACACTAGGATGCCACTACAATGGGATGACACCTCCTTCTGTTCCAGTTTCCCCTCCTTGCTGGTGGGCTTCTTGAAAAGAGAGATATTCTCAAAATTAGCTGGGATGGTGTTGGTGGAAAGATGTTCTGATTGTTACAGATTGCTGTCCTTGAGAAAGTGTGGATCAGAAATTAGAATCTTACTACATCCAGAGATAATCTCTAAATCCCTCATTCTCTAAATCCCACATCTCTTTTCTACTCTTGCCTCTGATATGCTACTACACCCTATTCTTTCCTCTTCACCCTTCAGGGTCCAGTGCCCTTCTGCCAACTTCCTGTCTCTTTCTTCATCCTCTGTTCTCCACGATATGCCTCCAACTTCTGTTTCAAGCCCAATGCTCAATGTCCTCAGTTATGCCAGCTTATTTTTACATGATCTTAAATTTGAGTTACAATATAGGAGAAAACCTTCTTTTTATTTAATTTTAATCAATTATTTTACTTATTTACATTCTAAATGTTGCTCCCCCTCCCCAGAGTTCTTTACCACATTCCCTGCCCTTTAGCTACTGAGAGGGTGCTCCCCCTTCACCCTGGCATACCTCTTCCCTAGCACATCAATTCTCTTGAGGATTAGGCACATCTACTCCCACTGAGGCCAGACAAATCAGCCCTCTGCTACATATGTTCCAGGGGCCTCAGACCAGCCCATGTATGCTCTTTAGTTGGTGGCTTAATCTCTGAGCTCCCAGGGGTCGGGTTTAGTTGAGACTGTTGGTCTTTCTATGGAGTTGGCATTCTCTTCAGCTGCA
The DNA here is from genome assembly GCA_902729485.2 of Mus minutoides. Lineage (NCBI taxonomy): Eukaryota > Metazoa > Chordata > Mammalia > Rodentia > Muridae > Mus > Mus minutoides. The sequence continues at coordinate 38,802 of LR752845.1, read as the reverse complement.
TCAGTCCTTCCCCAACTCTTCCATAGGGGTCACCAACCTCAATCCAATGGATGTCTGTAAGAATCTGTATCTGGCTCAATGCTGCTGGTAGAGTCTCTCAGATGACAACCATGTCTTCAAGGACAACATAGCAAAAGTAATAGTTTCAGGGTGTGGTGCCTGCCTTTGAGATAGATCTGAAGTTGGGTCTGTCAATGTGCAGCCTTCTCTTTCATCTATTTAGTCATTTTTATCCCTGCATTTCTTTTAGACAGGAGCAATTCTGAGTCCATAATTTTGAAAGTGGGTTGGTAATCAATCTCTCCTGGGTTGTTATGTCTGACAATTGGAGGTGGTCTTTTCAGGTTCCATCTCCCCACCATTGGGCATTTTGGCTAAGGTCAAAGCCTTTTACACACCAGGTCTCTGGGACTATGTAGAGGTTCCTCCCACACCCAAACCCTAGAAGCTATATATTTACATTCATTCTTGTGAACATCTGGGCTTCTCTCTTCTTTCCTCCCATACCTGATCCTGCCCCTCCTCCCTCTCCCCTTCCTCTCTCCCACTCTACCCCTGCCTTTCATGATTTTTTTATTCCTTCTTCTAAGTGGGATTGAAACATCTACAATTGTGCCTTCCTTCTTGATAAACTTCATAGTCTGTGGCTAATATCCACTTTTCAGTGAACACATACTTTGTATATCTTTTTGAGTCTGAGTTACCTCACTTGGGATGGTATTTTCTATTTCCATCCATTTGCCTGCAAAATTCATGGTGTCCTCATTTTTAACAGCTGAGTAGTATTCCATTGTATAAATGAACTACATTTTTCTGTATCCATTCTTTACTTGAGGGATATCTATTGATTAGTGGTTTAGTCGCTAGGGTCTCTGAGGGTTCTGATTAGTTCATATTGTTTTTCTTTCTATGGGGTTGCAATCCCCTTCAGTTCCTTTTGGCTTTCCCCTAACTCTTCCATTGGTGTCCCTGGGCTCAGTCAGGTAGTTGGCTGTATTTGCACCTTTGTTAGTCAGGTACAGGCAGAACCTCTCAAAGGACAGCTATACCAGGCCCCTGTCAGCAAACACTTCTTGGCATCAGAAATAGTAACAGGGTCTTGTGTCTGCCAGTGGGATATATTCCAAGGTGGGGCAGTCTCTGCTCCATTTTTTGTCCCTGCATTTTTTTTTAGACAGGAACAGTTCTAGGTTAAAAATTTTTAGGTGGATGTGTGGCCCCATCTCTCAACTGGGGGTCATTCCTATCTACTGGAAGTGGTCACTATAAGTTCAATCTCTCCCTTTGTTGGGTACTCAGCTAATGTCATCTCCATTGGATCCAGGGAAACTCCTGCTTCCCTGGCATCTACGACTTTCTTATAGTTTCCTGGGAGGCAGACAGTGTGGTTTCTGGTTAGGTCTGGCCTCCTTTGGCCCTGGTTAGAGCAGGCCTCCTGTGTCCCTGGTTAGAGCAGTCCTCTTTATCCCTGGTTAGGGTATACCTCCTAGGAGACAGGCAGTCAGGCACTTGGGTCCAGGGTAGGGGCAGGTACATTGGTCTGCCCAGTGTGCTGGTGAAGGTAAACAAAAGAGGAAAGATGGAGGTCAGATAGAGAGGGATAGATTCTAGTCTGCTGGGCTTTGTGTGGTTCCCAGCTGTCATGGATATTGGGGCAAGCATCTCACCTGTGCCCTGTGTCTCTGGTTAGGGCAGACATTCTGGGAGGCAGGCAGGCTTTGGGGTCAGGAGAGGAAAGCAGGCATGTCAGTCTTCCACTGGCACAGGTATAGGTGCAGATCTGGGCACAAAGGAAATGCTTGACAGGGTGAAGTTGGTGAAAGAATGTGAAGTTTTTCTATGTCCTGTGTGGTCAGATTAAGCCCTCTGTGTGACATCTTTGATCTTATTCCTTACTGCCTGGTCCATCCTCAACTTTTAAGCTCAATAAACCTCCTCTGCCTGCCTCAAACCATCCCATTCGTGAGGCAAAGGTCTTGAGACTCCAGAGAGAAGTCTGCTAAACATTAATTTACCTCCTCTTTCAACATTCATTTGTTTTCCTCCTTGGCATTTTTTTTTTGTACTCATTTATCAGAACAATTGGCTCATGTCAAATCTTAGGGAATTTGTGAGAAAGGAAAAAGCACTGTGAGATTAAAAGTAGCCAAGAAAATGTGTTTTGAATAATCTCTACAGGTCTATAAAACGTGGGACCTCTCAGGGTGATCCTCTTGATCTCTCAACCATTTCTAGATTCCTGAAAGAGATTAGAGAATGGGGGATTGTATGTTTCATTGTAACAATAGAAAAAAAAAAAAAGCTCTGTTGTGTCGATATTGATTTCTCCAGTCTCCTAATCAGACCTACAGGCCATGAATAAAAACAGGATGCCCTCAAAGGGGTCTCTAGGTGGTTCTTGGGGGACTTTCAGATGAACATACACAAGGACAACAGAATGTGAATGCTACAGTTCCACTTAAGCCTCTTAGGAATTCTCATTGTGCCTGTTGGAAAGACTCGGGGGCTGAGAAATGATGATGCATAGAAATCAATTTAGTCATCTCAGAGTGGCTGATAGACCTTTCACCCAAAAGCCTTGACCTACCCATTTTCTGAGTCACTGATTCTTTTTACAGATATTTGTGGACTTCCTGACCTACTTCCCTAAGGTTCAGGATACAGTTTGTATAACAGAAACATGCTGATGGATGATTCAGTGAGACTCATCGTGAAACATGCCAAATGAATGAGTGTATTACTAATACAAATATTTCTGTAATGGGTTTTAGAAGTCTGGCTATTTGTGCTATTCTTCTTTAGGTAAACCCTCAACATTCATTTGATTTCCTCCTTGGCATTTATCAGAAAGATTGGCTCAGGTTCTGTCTGATGCTTAAATCTCAGCCCTGAATGAGAGCCTTACACTTTCTTGTGCTTTTTTATCCTCTCTGATATGTGTTCAATGCTCATGTCCAATCTTAGGGAAATTGTGAGATATGTAGTACTTCTATGTGGGAACTAAAAGAGAGCTGGGGAAGAGGGGGAGGGAGGATAGCTCATGCCAGCCAGAGTTCATCCTATGCTCTGGGCAGGCAGACTCAGGAGGGCTGCCAGACACTTTCCACTTGGCCCCGGGTGGGCATCTAAGCCACTGACCCCACTCGATGGGGGCGGGGGNTTAGGGAAATTGTGAGATATGTAGTACTTCTATGTGGGAACTAAAAGAGAGCTGGGGAAGAGGGGGAGGGAGGATAGCTCATGCCAGCCAGAGTTCATCCTATGCTCTGGGCAGGCAGACTCAGGAGGGCTGCCAGACACTTTCCACTTGGCCCCGGGTGGGCATCTAAGCCACTGACCCCACTCGATGGGGGCGGGGGGTGGACAAGAGGTATCCCCTGACAGGGGCTCCCAGAATGACACCCTGTAGCCCCCGGGTTATGGGAGAGAGGACTGAGGGAGAGAGGTTCCCATACAGGTGAGAGTAAGCACAGTGGGCCATGATGAACAGAGACAGTCTATGGTTTTAGAGCTTTACTGTAGGAAGTCAGGGAGAAAGAGAGAAGGTGGAAAGAGAGAGAGAGAGATGGGTCATGGCCAAGAGGAAAGAAAGGGGAAAAGAGAGAGAGAGATAGAGAGAGAGAGAGAGAGAGAATGCTAGAGAGTAAGACAGAGAGAGAGAGGAAGAGAGTGAGAGGAGAGAGGAGAGTAAGGGGAGTAAGAGCAAGAGAGAGAGAGGAGGGGTCAAACAGCCCTTTTATGGTATGCTATTATCTTTACTGTTGCCAGGTAACTGGGGTGAAGTTTAGCCTGAATATCAGAAGCTTAAAACATTGTCTATGTGACTACTAACCATGCTTCTCCTGTGGGGCTGTGGGGGTGTTAACTTCAACAGGAGCCAGAGTTCCAGGAGCATGAGAGAATTCCTTCCATCCCATGTAGGTGAATTATCATCACCAAGATTCAGCATCTCAGCTCGACTGGAGACCAGACTGTCTGTGCAGAGCCCAATGCCCCACACTTCTGCAGCCTGAAAAAAAATTGACCATCTATTACTAAGCTCTGACACCTGCTTGTCCTCTTCAACGTGTGTTGATGTTTCAGTGGCTGAACTGGGGATAGACAAACGATCTGTGATGTTCACTATTTTATTTCAGATTTTCTTCATATTCTCTATTTCTCAGATTTCTGGCTTCATTCCTTCTCTCCATCTATCTCTGCAGGATTTAGCATATAGCATGCTCTCCACTTCCTCTCTTTATTCTTGCTCAGCTTCAAGAAATGCATCTTGTCTGATAAACACTCAATTTAGCTGTAGGTTGTCCAATAATAAATATGACAGATTTGACACCAACCCTTCAATTAAGTGATGCATTTTCTGCAGGCTAATAAGTAAATAATAGCTTCAGAGTCTTCCCCAACCCCAGTCATAGAGTACAGGGCATATTGTTGGATAGTTTCTCACTGCAGTGACCTGAGAAAATCAATAAAATGGAAAGGAGGGAATATTTATTTTAGCAAATTAAGGACAAGTTTTGTTTTCACACACTGACAAGAATATAGAATAATCAAAAATTTCAACTCATATTCTCATGCAGGAAGCAAAGCTAAATGTAATAGGAAGGGGGCAATACAAAATGTGACTCTCCAATCACCTATTTCCTCTAACCATACTCTACTTGACAAGATTCTGCAACCTGGTAATAATCTGTCCAAACTGTGATTCTATAAATGACTTAAACAACTGACCAGGCCAGAGACCTCACATCATAATTGTCTTAGGAAGTGTCCTCACAGACACACCAGAAATGATCTTGTGGAATCTCTTAGACTCCTCAGTACAATCAAGAGACTAGGATTATACATCACTGACTGAAGGTGCTTCTGCACTTTTAGTAATTTTGTAGCTTCTGAAATTAAGGCTGTCTGGAATTTGTATTTCTGTATTTTTTCTAATGGATTTCCAGTTCAAACTAAAAAAGTAGACAATAATGCTTTGAGAAGCTATGCTAGTATCCTATGTGACCCTGAAAATTCACAGCCTGTTTACTGCTTCAGGTGAGTGTCAAAACATTTAGAATTATGAATATATTATAATATATATGTTTATGTATATTTAAATATATCTATATATTTATAAATATTTAAAATAATGATAACCCTCTTTAATGGTTCCATTTGTTAAATCATGGTCTGACAGTATCTGTAGCATTATATCTGCTTTCTACATCATACATCTAAGATTTCCTGCTTACTCTAAATTAATATAATGGCCAAGTCATCTCATCTAGCCTCAGCTTTTTAAAATAATCATTCATTTTTATTTTGTACATATGATGGTTCTGTCTGCATGTTGTCCACACACCATATGAGTATGGTACCTTTGTAGGCCATAAGCATAGCCAGACTCTCTGGAACCAAAGTCACTCTCTATTGTGAGGTGTCATGAGACCACTGAGAGTTGAACTCTGGTCCTATGTAAAACAGTAATTCTTCTTAACTGCTGAACCATCTCTCTAGTTCCTGTCTTCATTTTTAAAATTAGGCAAGTAGGGAGCTATAGAACTGGTTAATCCTTAAAGGAGCTTAGGACCGCATGGTGGGAGGAGAAAATTGACTTATGCAAATTGCCCTTTGACTTCCATAAACCTATTAAATAAATAATCTAAATAAAAGTAATACAAATAAAGTCAGATAATTACAGTATCATTTACATTCTGTAAAACTTAATTTTCTTTAGGTGCTCCACATTCTGTAATATAACACAGATTTACTGTCTCCAACCACTTTTAATATTCAGAATATTTGCATCATTTTCAGATATTCCTTTGTTTGCTAATTATTTCCTCATATCAGCGTCTGATAAACAGTCCTTTCCCATTATTCTATGTTCTTGCATTGATACAAAAAAATGTTGTCTCCTATCTCTTTTTACCTTATTTTTCTGTTTTTCTTTTCTCTTATTTTCTTTATTTTCCTTTTTGATGCTAGGGGTAAATACAAGGTCCTGTGCTTGCTTGGGAAGTGTTCTACTATAGAGCCAAGTTCAAAAGTCAGGTGATTGATTTATGGTTAATATTGAGGTTACTTGTAGGGGCTTTTAATCACAGGCTATCCCCTTGTCATTTGAGCTAAGTTTCAATTAGGCCAGACCTGTATTTACATGTGTTGCTGCGTATAAATGAATTCTTATTTATATCTCAATAATACTTTATGATTAGAACAAAATGTAAACATTTGTTATTTTGTAGGTATTTGGATGATGTCTTAGCGAGGCTTTCTATTGCACTGACAAAGCACCATGACCACAAGCGACTTACAGTTCCAGGTAACAGTTGATTACTGAGGAAATCAGGTCAGAAACGGAAGCAGGGCAGGAATCTAGAGGCAGGAACTGAAGCAGAAGCCATGGAAGAACAATGCTTTCTGGTCCTTGGTCCCATGGCTTGATTCATTTGCTTGAAATTGTTCCTTTTATAGATAATGCTAATTCTCAAAATTGCAATTGTTTATGCATATACAACTCAAGTTAAGAAAAAAATACTGTTCTTTAAAGGACTGTCTTTGAACACTTAAGAACTCATCCAACATTGCCTGGTGATGCCACCCCAGATTTATACCCTAGACAGATTATAGGCCTTACACAAGAACAATTGGCTATATAATCTCATTCCTTACATCATCAAAATAGTAATAGGTTGAGATAATAATTTGATATTTTTAGAGAATATGCATGTCAAATTGTAAAGACTTGTTCTCAATGTCCTCAGTTTCTACCTATTCCACATAATGGTGTTAATTCTCAAGGACTTATACTTAATCAATTATTGCAAATTGATACTCATATTTCTGATTTTAGAAAAATAAAATATGCACATGTGACTATTAATACCTTTTCAGGCTTTCTAGTTACAAGTGCTATAACAAGAAGAGCAGTTAAATGTATAATTAGTCATTGCTTATGTTAATTTTTTTATGCTTGGTGTTTCAAATAAGATTAAAACAGATATAGGAACTGGCTATTTCGATCAAGCATTTGAGATGATTTGTCAAAAATTTAATGTTACCTATGTTACTAGAATTTTTTGTCATTCTCAAGGACAAGGTATTGTGGAACTTTAAAACTATATCTTCTTAAAAAACAAAAAAGGGTGGAATTATATCCCCATGCACATTACTTAAATCATGTTTTTTATCTTTAAAATATTAAAATTTGATGCCAAGGAACTCCTTGCTGAATGCCTTATAAAATCCTACAACTAAGAATACTCATGCCTAGGTGAGATGAAAGGGTCCACTTATTGGCATATGGCATGATCCTGATCAGGTATTTAATATGGGGAAGAAGGCATGTTTGTGTTTTTTTCTATAGAATGCTGCAGGAGCTTGCTAGCTGCCAGAGAGAGATTGGTGTAACAAGCTGACACAAAAGGATAACTAACGCTGATCTATGAGCTTGCTGACTGTCCTGACAATGGTGACAGGAAAGCTATATTGGGTATATGTTCTTGACCCACCTTTGCTTGCCTTTGTCCCAGATTAGACAAGCTAAGCTGCCTTGCTTCAAGCTTTTTAACTTTGTAGGACAGAGAACATAGAGATTGTGGAAACTGATTTAGAAAAATTAATCAAAAGGAGTTATAATGACTCTTCTCTTTCCTTTAATGTGACCAGGAATTCTGACTCACAGACTGGTCTAGAAATGAATTCAATGTTGGAGATTCCTATTATGAAGATAGCTAAAAATCTTAATCAGTCAGCAGAGTTAACTTGGAGCATAGCCTCCATTATTTACATGAGAACTAACAGTTTTTCTGTTGATTCTCAAAGCCACATTCCCAACTCTGGGAGGCCAAACTTGGGCCTGATCATTGCTAATTTGCAACTGAATTTAGTGCCTGGGACATCCCCACAGAAAAATTTTAATCCTGTTGCTTTCTTTTTTTCTCTCTCTCTTTATTAGATATTTTCTTCATTTACATTTCTCATACTATCAAGAAATTTTCCCTTACCCTCCCGCGTCCCCGCCCTGCTCCCCTACCCACCCCCTCCCACGTAATGGCCCTGGCGTTCCCCTGTACTGGGGGACATAGAGTCTGTATGACCAAGGGGCCTCTCCTCCCAATGATGGCCAACTAGGCCATCTTCTTCCATATATGCAGCTAGAGACATGAGCGCCAGGGGAACTAGTTAGTTCATGTTATTCTTCCACCTATAGGGTTGAAGACCCCTTCAGCTCCTTGGGTACTTTCTCTAGCTCCTACCTTGGGAGTCCTGTGTTCCAATTAACAGCTGACTGTGAGCATCCACTTCTGTGTTTACCAGGCACTGGTATAGCCTCCCACAAGACAGCTATATCAGTTCCCTTTCAGCATTATCTTGCTGGCATATGCTACAGTGTTTATTTTGGTGGCTGATTATGGGAGGGATCCCTGGCAGCCGCCTTCACTGGTTGGTCCATCCTTTTGATTCAGCTTCACACATGATCTCTGTAACTCCTTCAGTGTGTGCTTTGTTCTTAATTCTAGGAAGGGGCACAAAGACCACATTTTGAACTTCATTCTTCTTGAGATTCATGTGTTTAGTAAGTTGTATCTTGGGTAGTCCAGGCTTCTGGGCTAGTATCCACATATCAGTGAGTACATGTTATGTGAGTTCTTTTGTGATTGGGTTACCTCACTCAGGATGACATCCTCCAGATCCATCCATTTGCCTAGGAATTTCATATATTCATTGTTTCTAATAGCTGAGTAGTACTCCATTGTGTAGATGTACCAAATTTTTTGTATCCATTCCTCTGTTGAGGGACATCTGGGTTCTTTCCAGCTTCTGGATATTATGAATAAGGCTGCTATGAACATAGTGGAACATGTGTCCTTATAACCAGATGGAAACTCTTCTGGATATATGCCAAGCAGAGGTATTGCTGGATCTTCCGGTAGTACTATGTCCAGTTTCTGAGGTACCGCCAGACTGCTTTCCAGAGTGGTTGAACAAGCTTGCAGTCCCACCAACAATGGAGGAGTGTTCCCCTTTCTCCACATCCACGCCAGCATCTGCTGTCGCCTGATTTTTTGAACTTAGACATTCTTACTGGTGTGAGGTGGAATCTCAGGGTTATTTTGATCTGCATTTCCCTGATGATTAAGGATGTTGAACATTTTTTCAGGTGCTTCTCAGCCATTCGGTATTCCTCAGTTGAGAATTCTTTGTTTAACTCTGTGCCCCACTTTTTAATGGGGATATTTGATTTTCTGGTGTCCACTTTCTTGAGTTCTTTATATATATTGGATATCAGTCCCCTATCCGATTTAGGATTGGTAAAGATCCTTTCCCAATCTGTTGGTGGCCCTTTTGTCTTGTTGACAGTATCTTTTGCCTTACAGAAGCTTTGCATCTTTATGAGGTCCCATTTGTCAATTCTCGCTCTTACAGCACAAGCCATTGCTGTTCTATTCAGGAATTTTTCCCCAGTGCCCATATCTTCGAGGCTTTTCCCCACTTTCT
>LR752845.1:0-19840 GCA_902729485.2 Mus minutoides | reverse complement strand
AACAGATTGGGAAAGGATCTTTACCAATCCTAAATCTGATAGGGGACTGATATCCAATATATATAAAGAACTCAAGAAGGTGGACACCAGAAAATCAAATATCCCCATTAAAAAGTGGGGCACAGAGTTAAACAAAGAATTCTCAACTGAGGAATACCGAATGGCTGAGAAGCACCTGAAAAAATGTTCAACATCCTTAGTCATCAGGGAAATGCAAATCAAAACAACCCTGAGATTCCACCTCACACCAGTAAGAATGGCTAAGATCAAAAAATCAGGTGACAGCAGATGCTGGCGTGGATGTGGAGAAAGGGGGACACTCCTCCACTGTTGGTGGGACTGCAAGCTTGTTCAACCACTCTGGAAATCAGTCTGGCAGTTCCTCAGAAAATTGGACATAGTACTACCGGAAGATCCAGCAATACCTCTACTTGGCATATACCCAGAAGAGTTTCCATCTGGTTATAAGGACACATGTTCCACTATGTTCATAGCAGCCTTATTCATAATAGCCAGAAGCTGGAAAGAACCCAGATGTCCCTCAACAGAGGAATGGATACAAAAAAATTTGGTACATTTACACAATGGAGTACTACTCAGCTATTAGAAACAATGAATATATGAAATTACTAGGCAAATGGATGGATCTGGAGCGTATCATCCTGAGTGAGGTAACCCAATCACAAAAGAACTCACATAACATGTACTCACTGATATGTGGATTCTTTAGCATTTTTGTAGTACTCAAAAACACTGAATTTATCATCTCATTTTCTGTTTCTTTACCAAATTTTAAATTTACCTAAACCATCAAATTTAGAACTTGAAGGCATGTTAATGTTTTTCTGTCAGTATTTGAAAGCTGTCAGCTAACTATCTGGTTATGGTTTCTGATGAATGTTCAATAGACAGTATAGTGCCCTGTTTTCTTTATCCTTGGTTATTTTCCAGAAGGTCAAAGATTTTGTAGTTTTCATTGTTTATGTTATTTGGGATTTGAAGATATAATGGGTGTCATATCTTTGAAAATATTATAATCATTTACATCTATATCAGCATAATCATGAATATTTAAAGTGTTTTGGCATTGTCCACAGCTTTATTCTTAAATTATCTCTGGTAGGAAGATGCTGTGGACCTCAAGTTTTATTCAAACAGTTGTGGACTATAATCTTCACTCTGGCTCCATTTTAGCACAAGGCAACACATTCAGTGAACAAACCCAATTCCCAATCTGGGGAGATGCTCCCATAGGCCTGTAGAATTCAGAAATGGGGCTAAAACTTCTACTATAAATTGCAAAAATATTTTGAAAACTAAAGTATAAGCTAGTTGACTTCATGACACACTTCAGGAGTGGCAAGCTAACAAACATTTGGTTGGACACCAGAGATCAAGGAATAATATCATGCACCTACAGTAAGTGAGTAGGAAGAGCTTGTGGAAACACCAATCTCCTTGATAGCTTATTAGACATTGATCCTTGAGTGGAGAGTTTCTGCATTTGAAATTGTCATGGGTGGCAAAATCAGGATGATATTCTTTAAAAATTGAAAAGTCCAATTTAGAGGTCTAGGTTTTGTACTAGCAACAATGTGTTGTTCTGGTACAAATAAAAGACAATTAACTGGACAAGAATTAACATAAAAGATTTAATCAAGCATCTAGATATTGAAAGGCAGTTTAAAACAGAGAGGAGAGAGGGGGGAGGGACATGCACAGGGAGAGAATGAGGAAGAGAGAGAAAAAGAGAGAGAGAGAGAGAGAGAGAGAGAGAGAGAGAGAATATGAATGAATCATCCTCTGAGAGTGAATGTGATTTTTTTAGCATTAAGAATAAGTCACGTGATTTTATCTAGAGGGTCCTTTATATGGGATTATGTTTTACTAGATATGAGCAGCTCATCACTTTCTTCTGTATTACATTTTATATCATCAATTATCTTTCCCTGAGATAGGCTATTTGTGGTGAAACAGCTGTGGCCATTAAGAGTTAAACCCTCAGTGTTCAGAGAATATATTAGAAGTTAGGATGTTGGGCTCCATGCAGTCTGTGTCTATTATTAGAAGTCCAGAAGTCCTTAGTCGTCAGAAACTGATGCTGGCAGCAATGATTGATAGTCACGTGACAACACCATAGAGAGGTTAAATAGCTTGTTTGCCAGAGTCCACCTCCAGTGTGGCTCTGATAGGGCAATAATGGGAGTTGTAGAGTCAGCAAGAGGAGACTCACGTGATCTAAGGGTAAATCATAATAGTTGGGAATTTATTCAAAAAGCCTGCATATTTTATACTCTGTATTTGCATAATAGCTTAGCCACGGGTAATGTTGAGTGCAAACTTAATGGTTTCATGAATTATATGATCTTTTCAAATAATGCTTTTAACCTATTTTGGGCCTAGTTTTCAACATCCAGAAAGAAAGAGACTATCAACTTTATTACAGTATTTTTCTTTAAAGGAAAAACTGTAAGTTGAGCAAGCATCTAAGTTTCAGTAACTCTGTCAAATACTCTTTTACACTTCCTCCTGCATGTTCTCAGCCTTTCTGGTCAACCTTTGTGGTCAGGGGTACTGGATATTGAGTCCTGAGAAACAAACCCATAAAGGCAATTTTCATTCCTAAAGTATCATATTGCAGCATTTGTAGCATGAAGCAAAATAAGCATTGGGCTGTTTCATAACTACATTCCTATGTTCCTTAGTCTTACAATATGAGCCTTAGTATTGCATACACTCCCCTAAGGGAAGGTCCCAATGACTTATTCTTTTTCCAATATGCCATAGCACCTTAATTCCTTCAATGTATTCTCCTCTATATGGCAGAGGGGGATCAAGCCAGTCTAACTTCTTAATAGAATCTGCTTCTTGTGTGGTATATCAGACCTTGCCACTCATCCTAAAAGTCACTTACCCAGGGAATTAATCATGCAAACTGTTGTATACTTATTAACTGAACTCTTTCCCTCAGCTGACAAGGCCTCACACTCTTGGTCTGGACTCATTGTTTCTCTAGATTATGTTCTTTCATCCTTGTCAGCAGGTGCTTAAGAGTTCCTGAAACCATCTTTCAGTTACTAAATCTTTAACTTCTCTATTCTTAGTACAAACATGGGTGTATAATTGAGATTCGAGTGTAGAAGACAGAGTTATGCTATATGGTTCCACAATGGTGAAGACTTTTCCAATGAATTATTTTGCTTAGAGAGATGGCTATTGTATATACTCACATTCTTTAACAAAGCACATACAAATTTTCCAGAAGAAATAAGGTAAGTCTCACAACACACACTGAGAACCATCAAAGATGAAGGTAAAATGATGATGTAATTTAGAATCTGTGATGTTGATATGCTGGGAAATTTCAAGCAGCAGTGGTCACCATGTTGTCCATGCTCATTGTTAACTAGTTGTACTCGAACATTAAGTAAGCCATAATAGGATTAAGAACAAAAAAATCGGGGCTGGTGAGATGGCTCAGCGGGTAAGAGCACCCGACTGCTCTTCTGAAGGTGATAAGTTCAAATCCCAGCATCCACATGGTGGCTCACAACCATCTGTAATGAGATCTGGCGCCCTCTTCTGGAGTGTCTGAAGACAGCAACAGTGTACTTACATATAATAAGTAAAATAAATCTTAAAAAAAAAAAAAATCTATAGGGAGGAAAAGAGCATAAACTAACTCAGAAAAGGTACACAAGAGCTGTTCTAACCAGGAGATATCTAACAAATTCTTGAGTTATCCCCTGTCTGGTTTCATCTTTTGTTTGACTTTTGAGAGATTTTCCTTTACTTCTCTTGAATTATTGATTCAGAAACTACAAGTTTCAGTGAAAAGGATAGATAGATAGATAGATAGATAGATAGATAGATAGATAGATAGATAGATAGATAGATAGATAGATTTGGCTTCCACAGAAAGAATGTCTAGTGTTTCCTTAATTTGGAGGACCATTTCTGTTAGAAGCTGAAGACTTCTTGTTTGTACATCTGTAGTAGAGACTGTGGTCTTCTAAATTATGTGATGGGAAAGAATATTCTAATATTGATTTTTAGAGCGGTGATCATCTATGACTAAAATAATTCTCTTAGATTATCCCAAATTTGCCAACTTCTGACCAGTTTGTGGCTAGAGCTGCAAGCATTTCTGAGATTTTGTTTTTGTTATATTTTCTGCTAGGGACTAAACATAGAAATTCCTTCTTTAGAGAAGCTGACATAGAGAAAAGCGTCAGGGGACGGGAAATCTTCCAAACCTCATAATCATGGCAGCCTCGTAAGTTACAGGGCTGGATATATAGGTCTTAGCCAAACAGAAAGTAGTTGCCTTTCTCCTTAAGGATTACTCCATTGCTTGGTTTCTGAATCTAAACAAGATGAAATCTGTTGCAATTTGCTAGGATAAAAAAGTCCTAATGTCTGAGGAATAGAATCATCGCTCTCTGCTGTTTTCAGAAGTGATTAGAAAGAAGTAGGGGCAGTTCAGAAAGCTGCCTATGATCAGCTTCCAAACCTATCCAGGCACCTGCATTTGTTTTTAACTTTCTCCTCCTACCATGTTTTTAGCCTCAGGCAAATTCCTTTATCTCCTTTTTGAATTTTGAGACAAGACTTCACACTGTATCCCTTTGGTAACCTGTATTTTCTAATACAGAAAAGGCTTATCTGTATTCACAGATCTCTGTCTCTGCCTTACAAGGACTGAAATTACATTGTGGACAAATATGCTTAGAAAGGACCAACATTTTAATTAATTAATTTCTTTCATAATTTAACTTTTTGTTATTTCAAAAAATAATTTTACCACATCTGGGTGTTTTACCTACAAGCATGTTTGTATAACACATGTGTGTTTGTTGGCTTTAGAGACCAGAAGAGGGCATTTTATCCCCTATAACTAGAGTTATAGATGATTTTGAGCCATCACATAGATGCTAGGACTTGAGTCACAGTCTTTAGAAGAAAACCTGAATCATTTCTACAGCTCCTTTAATTTATTTTTTTCTTTTAAGTTTGATAATGTATATGATAAATTTTAGGTCTTTTAATCTCCTATTACCTTTCTGCTACTCAAACGCCCTCCCCATCTCAATCTTCTTTCCAAGTAATTCTCATATCTTCAACATTTTTGAGACATGAAATGCTGCTATCACATTAGGGATATATGATGGAATGGAGAGTTTGCTGATTTTCTGATTCTTCCACAGTAAAAGGAGGCACCAGAATGAATCCATGACAGAATTAACTGTGTGCTTTCTCTTGAGATGACAGTATGGTAAAGGGTGCCAAATCTCTCCTACTGATCAAGTCTATCCACCAACTACACAGAAGCTATCTTATTATATCCCTACCAGGGATCTATCTATCCCTTTCTCTCCCTCTCAGATGCAAGTTTTTTCATTAAAGGCAGAAGCTGACTGGTCATGCTGGTGCCAAATGCTGTAGTATGTTATCATCCTTATATATGCTACTTATTAGAGGGCACAGTTTTTCTTAACCTATAAGAAAGCAATTATAGGATGATGAAGAACTCTCCTAGGAACCAGTAGTCTGGATGATGGGAATTTCTTGAACCTGACATCAGAGACTGAAGATTTTTAATAATTGAAGGTAATACACCAAGGCGATTAGGAAATGATCTCAAGGAAGGACTAAAGATCTCATTTGTTGTATCTGGAACAGTGTAAATGTTAGGCCTTGTTTACTAAAAAAAAATAAATATATAAAAAAATTTAAATGCAGAATTTCAAGGTGATGACAGCATTGCAATGGCATGGACCTATGAACATGTTCCTCAGTCTTTTATGGTCTGTGAGACTAGTATAGATGTCTAAGTTGTAAGTAAGATACAAATAATTCCTCAAAACCTAAGCATAATAAATGGAAGACTTCTTCATTAACACCAAAGCCACCTAGATAAAGGCATTGATCATCTAAGTTTACTCAACAGGGATTTACACCTTTTCTCCCAGATTATCTATATGGAAAGTTCTACCTGTATGAACGCAGGAGAATATCTCATGTACACATCATAGAGCTTTAACAGTTACACATGGAAAACTAATTTCAGACTATCTCTATCACTTCTCAGTCATCCAGATTCCTTGGGAAACAAACTCTCTTGCAAGTTTTTGAATGATTTTTCTCATTGATTTATGTATTTATTCACTTTGTATTCTGATCACATTCCCCCCTCCCAATCCTTTCCCCTACCACACTTGTCCTCTTCACCACTGAGAAGGGGGAAGATCCCACTTGGGTACCAAACCACACTAGCAAGTCAAGGCACTGAAGGACTATGAACATTTGTTCCCCCCAAGATCAGACAAGGCAGCTCACTCAGGGGAACAGGATGCACAGACAAGCAACAGAGACAGGGCCTGCCCCTGCTCCAGATGTTGGGGAGCCTGCAACAGGACCAAGCTGTTTGTCTGCTACATGTGTGAGGTGGTCCTACATTCAGCCCTTTTATGACTTTTTGGTTAGTGGTTCAGCTTCTGGGAGCCACTAAAGGTCAAGGTTAGTTGATTCTGATGGTCTTGTGGTTTCTTATCTGATTTGGTACTCAATTCTTCCCTCAACTCTTGCACAAGATTTCCAGTGCTCCTTCTATTGTTTGGCTGTCAGTCTTTGCCTGTGTTTCTGTCACATGATGAGTGTAGCCTCACAAAGGACAGTTATGCTAGGCTCCAGTCTGCAACCATTAAAGAATATCATTAGGTGTCAGGGATTGGTTCTTGCTCAGAGAATAGACCTCAAGTTGGCCAGTTATTGGTTGGCTAATGCCTTAGTCTCAGCTCCATCTGTGGAGTTGAAATTCTTGTATTCAGGATAATTTTGGGGTTGAAGATTTTGTAGATGGGTTGGTGTTTTCATTTTTTATTTTTAAGTAATTACTTTTTTAGATTTTTTTATTGGATATTTTATTTATTTACAATTCAAATGTTATCCCCTTTTCTAGTTCTCCTCCAAAAACCTGCTATCCCCTCCCCTCCCCATCCCCTGCTCACCAACCAACCCACTCCCATTTCCAGGCACTGGCATTCCCCTACACTGGGGCATAGAGTATTCTCAGGACCAGGGCCTTTCCTCCCATTGATGACCAACTAGGCCATCCTCTGCTACATATGGAACTGGATCCATGAGTCCCACCATGAGTACTCATTGGTTGCTGATTTAGTCCCTGGGATCTCAGAGGGTCCTGATTAATTCATGTTGTTGTTCTTCCTATGGGGATGCAAACTCCTTCAGCTCCTTGCATCCTGTCTCTACCTCCTAAATTTAGGACACTGTACTCAGCTTAAGGGTAGGCTATGAGCATCCACCTCTGTATTTTTCAGTCACTGGTGGAGCCTCTCAGAAGACAGATATAACTGGCTTCAATCAGCAAGCACTTGTTAGCATCCACAAAATTGTCTGGGTTTGGTGACTGTATATGGGATGGATGCCGAGGTGGGGCAGTCTCTGGATAGATATTTGTTCAGTATCTGTTCTAAACTTTGTCTTTGTAACTCCTGCCATGGGTATTTTGTTCCTCCTTCTAAGAAGGATCAAAGTATCCACACTTTGGTATTCCTTCTTCTTGAGTTTCATGAGATTGTAAATTGTATCTTTGGTATTCTGAGCTTCTGGGCTAATATCCACTTATTAGAGAGTACATAGCATGTGTGTTCTATGGGATTGGGTTAGTCACTCAGGATGGTATTTTCTAGTTCCATCCATTTGCCTAAGAATTTCATAAATTCATTGTTTTTAATAGCTGAATAGAACTCCATTGTGTAAATGTACCACATTTTCTGTATCCATTCCTCTGTTGAGGGACATCTGTGTTCTTTCCAGCTTCTGGCTATTATAAATAAGGCTACTATGAACATAATGAAGCATGTGTTCTTATTACCTGTTGGAGCATGTTCTTCTTATATGTCCAAGAATGGTATAAGTTGGCCATTAGGTAGTACCATGTCCAATTTTCTGAGGAACTGCCAAACTAATTTGTACCAGATTGCAATCCCACCAGCACTGGACGAGTATTCCTCTTTCTCCACAACCTCACGAGCATTTGCTATCACCTGCAGTTTTGAACTTAGCCATTCTGACTAGTATAGGGTGGAATCTCAGGTTTGTTATGATTTGCATTTCCCTAATGACTAAGGAGATTGAACATTTCTTTAGGTGCTTCTTAGCCCTTCAGTATTCCTCAGTTGAGAGTTCTTTGTTTAGCTCTGTACCCCATTTCTAGTAGGGTTATTTGATTTTCTGGAATGTACCTTCTTAAGTTATTTGCATATATTAGATATTACCCCTTTATCAGATGTAGGATTGGTAAAGATCTTTTCCCAATTGGTGGGTTGCTATTTTGTCCTATTGGCAGTGTCCTTTGAATTAGAGAAGCTTTGTTTGTTGGTTGGGTTTTTTTTGTTGTTGTTGGTTTNTGGTTTTAGTTCCTTTCTCAAAGTTCAAGTGACCATAGATGTGTGGGTTCATTTCAGGGTCTCGAATTGTAATCAATTGATCTACCTGCCTATCACTGTACCAATATCATGCAGTGTTCCTCAGTACTGCTCTGTAGTACAGCTTGACATCAGGGATGGTGATTTCACCAGAACTTCTTTTGTTGTTGAGAATAGTTTTTGCCATCCTTGATTTTTTGTTATTACTAATGAGTTTACAAATTGCTATTTCTAACTCTGTGAAGAATTGAGTTTAAATTTTGATGCAGATTGCATTGAATTTGTAGATTGCTTTTGGCAAGATGGCCAAATTTATTATATCAATCCTGCTAATCCATGAGCATGGAAGATCTTTCCATCTTCTGAGATCTTCTTTGATTTCTTTTTTCAGAGACTTAGAGTCACACCAAGGTATTTTATATTATTTGTGACTATTTTGAAAGATGTTGTTTTCCTAATTTCTTTCTCAACCTGTTTATCGTTTGAGTAGAGAATGGTCACTGATTTGTTTGAGTTAATTCTGTATCTAGCTCCTTTAATGAAGTGCTTTATCAGCTTAGAAGTTCTCTGGTGGAATTTTTGAGGTCACTTAAGTATACTATCATGTCATCTGCAATTAGTGATATTTTGACTTCTTCTTTTTCTTTTTTGATAAATTTATGTTAGCAATCGATTTTGTTTGATATTAGAAAGGCTACTCCAGCTTGTTTCTTGAGACTATTTGCTTGGAGAATTGTTTTATAGACTTACTCTGAGGTAGTTTCTGCTTTTGTCACTGAGGTTGGTTTCCTGTCTGCCACAAAATGTCCTTTCTTAATCCAGTCTGTAAGTCTATGTCTTTTTATTGGGGAATTGATTCCATTGATATTAACAGATATTAAAGAAAAAGAATTGTTGCTTCCTGTTATTTTTGTTATTAGAGGTGAAATTATGTTTTTTTGTGTTTATCTTCTTTTTTTTTTTTTTTCGTTGTTCAAATTTGTTTCCTTTTATTTCCAACTTTTGGGGGGTACCTTAAATTGTAACTTCCAAGAACGTGCTTCTACTAGGGGAGTCAAGCTGATTTTAACTGTTAGTTTTAAGTAGTTCTTCATCAGCATGCAAAACAAGGCCTTGTAATGTGGGAAATTTATATAAAAACCTTTGATAAAAAGCTACCTTACTGCTGCAGCTTCCCACTCTTAGGTGTCCTTTGCTGTGGACCATGGGATTTTCCTCCTCCTTATCCCTAGGCATTGTTTAAGTGGTTCTTGTTTTGGTACAATTCCCCATAATATTCCAGAAAGTACTGTTCTGTGAGTAGACGGAATAGTTTTTGCTTCTTCATATCCAGTGCAGAGTTCTAATTGGAGACAGATTTCCACCCACAAAAGCTCCAGATGTTCAAACATTTCCCAACATGGATTTAGTACAGTGCCGGCAACACCTCCCTTCCGCCCCTCCCAGTAGGGTTGGGATTGTACTGTATTCCCTACTGGTTTACCCTTCCCTCCTGTAAAGGGTAACATTTTCCCTGGGTGCAGAGGCTCCCATAGTCTCCAACACTGACGGACCCCTAGTTTTGGGACTGCAGCTTAAGTGTATTATGTTAAACACCATAAAAAGCTGCAAGACACTCTTTTAAGGGAAGAGGAAACTGGTCAAAGAATCGCCTCCAATTTTCATCCCCAACTTGGTTTCTAAATCCATGAAGGATCTTACAGAACATGTCTCTGAGATCATCTTTTGGGTTAATCCATGATGCAACAGCATCACAAAAAAATATAAAATCTTGGATTACACCACTGGGATTCACACTGATCATGGTACAAATCCCACGGAATGCTGAATCTTTTTCTTCATTGTCTCTTATGTTTCTCAGAGAGGTACACCAGGGTCTTATAAACTGCTGTAGCATGGGTGCCACCTCTTGAGGACAAATGTAACCAAGACAACCAATTGTTATTGCTGTGTTCTCCAACAGCGTCTTAGAGGTGTTGGGTCTGTTAATGATCTCCACAAGCTGGTGCAACACCATAGGGATGTAAGGCTGCATCTCTATACCCATTTGAATTGATATTTCCCCAATTGCCCAGGTGGCATTGTTGCAGACTGAAATAAACTCTGGATTTAGATTGGTTTCCAATATTGTCATGAAATCAGCTATACAAAGCTTAATATGCTGAAAGCCTAGTAATGCAAAAGAACTCTGCAGAACGTCCAGGCATTTTATCCTGAATGCACTGATACATTAGTGTTAGGATGTTACTTCGGGCCACTAGCTGCTCAATGTTGCCTCCCAGGCCTTCAGCCAGGCCACTGAGTAAGTCAAGAGCCACAATCATAAAATCTTTATCTGGGGCTTCATACTATTCTGGTTGAGCATTCTTTAGCATGGCTTGTGCTAGAGTTTTCTGTACTAGGTTTACACAACGCTGATATACAGGTTCACAATATGGAAGGAAGCCAGACTGCAAGGCTGTGGCAACAGATGAGAGGCACTCAAGCAAAGGGAAAAGATCCTTGTCTTCATCCTTTAGCATGTTCCATTTCTGGATCAAAGGAGGCATTAGCATCTGAATATATTCTGGCTTGTTTAAATGATGTCCTACTGAATCTGCCAGTGTCCCTATGGCATCGTACAGAATGAGCAGGTTCTTTTGCTGGTATTTACTGAAGGCGAAGATGAGGGTATCGAGTATATAAGCAAGGTAAGGGACAAGCTCTGTACAAGCCTCCTCTTCTAATGTAGCGATGGCACTGCAAGCAGCTTCTTGTACTCTCTTGTTGCTATCGAGGATACGCTTCAGCAGTTCTGTCATTAATGGCTTCAGGTATGTATCTGGTGGCTGGCTGACTACCCAGTGTGCATAGCGGCTAAAAGTCCAGCAGGTGATGGAACGCACAAGAGCCTTTTTATCAGAAAGGCACTGAATAAGGTGAGGAATGAGCTCTGGCAGGTATGGAATCATGCCTTGCATACAACCTTCAGCAATTGCTCCTAAAACCAAGATGCCAGATTCTTTCACAACCCATTCATGATGGAAAAGCAATTCTTTCAGAAGTGGCAAAATGTGCGGCAAAAGCTCATCACTATAAACATTTGAGAGAACATCGAGAGCAGTAGCGGAACATCTTCTCAGGTTGCAGTCAGAAATCATGTCATCATCATCATCATCCTCTTCCTCCTCAATCCCATCCTCCTCGTGCTGCTGAGCCACTGTCCTCGAGCAATGAAACCATGGCCGTATATCCTGCTCACTATCCGGGATGGTCTCATCTTCCTCAACATCACCCTTAAGCAGGATAATATCTATATCTGAGTACTTCATGCCATTCACTAACACAGGAATCAACTTTGGTAGATGCCTTACAAGTATATCTTTGCATATTGGCTGTTCAGCCAAAGTCAGCCAGAATTCACAGGCCTCCAGAGCTACATTCTCATCTTGGTCTTGGGTCCTCTGCAGCATGCACTCGACTATGTTATGCATGTGAGGAAGCAGGCGGTCCATCCGGACTTCAAGCAGCATCACCGGCGCCTGATACACGTTCTTCCACACCTCTGCTTCCTCGTCGCCAGCCAGTGCAAAGAGGTTCTCAATGAAAGAATCAATGTGCAGCATGAGCGCTTGGGTCCGACTGATGATGAACTGATTGACCCATGCAACAGCGTGAGACCTTATTTTGGGACTACTGTGCTTGAAAAACTGTAAAAACTTGGGGATCATGATGTTGAGAGGGCGATCTAAGACATCACTGTCTAAAATCTCTGCAGAGTCCTCACATATATTCTGAAGGGCACCGAAGGCTCCCTCACAAGTGTTGTAGTCTTCGGAATCCAGCAGGCTACAGAGGTTTGGTAAGAGATCAGGCCAATTCTGCAGTTCTCCCTTGGAGGCTATGGTTGTAATTAAAATACCGAGAGTGGCTCAGATCAGCAGAGAGGAGTCCCCAGTATTATTTAGACATTCACTCTTGATGAAGTCTGTCACACCATTTGGGAAGTTCTGAAAATGAGCTTTCACATTGTTCTTCAAGATAAGACCACTCAATAACCATGTGGGCTCATCTTCAGATTTTAATTTTGTAAGAACAAAAATCAAGTAGTTGTTAAAATCTGGATATTAATTGAGTTGTTCCAGTTTTTGTTGCACGGTCCTCTGGATGGTGGTGTCTGGGGACTGGGACTCCTTGAGCAGCTGCAGAATCTGCTGAAGCCCTTGCTCATCGGGTTTCCACTCATACTCCATCTTAGTTTGCCGGTCCCACACCATCCCAGAGGCCTCCGGTGCTCGGGCCTTTCTGCCAAAGCAGTGGTGCCTCCTGTCCCGGGTCTGAAATGGCTGCAGAACAAAGAGCTTATGTTTATCTTCTTTTTGGTTTGTTAAAGAACACTATTTTCTTGCTTTTTCTAGGGTGTAACTTCCCTCCTTGGGTTGGCCTTTTCCATTTAATATCCTTTGAAGGGCTGTATTTGAGGAGAGATATTGTCTAAATTTGTTTTTGTCATGGAATAGCTTAGTTTCTCCATCTAAGGTTATTGAGAATTTTGCTGTTTACACTGGGCTGGCATCTGCCTCTATATTTATGAGGATCTGGCAGAGGTTCACAGGAGATAGCTATATCAAGCTCTTTTCAGCAAACACTTCTTGTCATCCACTGTAGTGTCTGGCTTTGGTGTCCATATATGGTATGATCCCCGAGTAAGGCAACCTCTGAATGGCCTTTCATTAAGTCTCTGCTCCACACTTTGTCTCTGTATTTCTTCCTTTGAGTATTTTGTACCCCATTCTAAGGAAGACGGAGCATCCACACTTTGTTCTTCCTTCTTCTTAAGCTTTGTGTGGTCTGTGAATTGTATCTTGGGTATTCTGAGGTTTTGGGTTAATAACCACTTATCAGTGAGTATATAACATATGTGTTCTTTTGTGACTGGGTTACCTCACTTCACTCAGGATGGTATTATCTAGTTCCATACATTTGTCTAAAAATTTTATGAAGTCATTGTTTTTAATACCTGTGTAGTTCTCCATTGTATAAATGTACCACATTTTCTGTATCCATTCCTTGTTCAATGACATCTGGTTTCTTTCCAGATTCTGGCTTTTATACGTAAGGTTGCTATGAATGTAGTAGAGCATGTGTCCTTGTTATAAGTTGGAGCATCATTTGGTATAAGCCCAGGAGTGATATAGCTGAGTTCTCAAATTGTACTATGTCCAATTTTCTAAAGAACCACCTGACAATTTTCCAAAGTGTTTGTACCATCTTGAAATCCCACCAACAATGGAAGAGTATTCCTCTTTCTCCACATCTTTGCCAAGATCTGCTGTCACCTGAGTTCTTGGTCTTAGCCATTCAAACTGGTGTGAGGTGGAATCTCAAGGTTGTTTTGATTTGTATTTCCCTGATGTCTGAGGATGTTGAGCATTTCTTTAGGTGCTTTTCAGATATTTGGTATTCCTCAGGTATTTGGTATTCCTTGCTTACCTCTATACCCCCTTTAAATAGGGTTATTTGGTTCTCTGTAGTTTAACTTCCTGAGTTCTTTGGATATATTTGATATTACCCCTCCACGTGATATATGATTGGTAAAGATCTTCGCCTAATCTGTTGGTTGCCATTTTGTCCAATTGAAAGTGCCCTTTGCCTTACAAAACCTTTGCAATTATATGAGGTCCCATTTGTTTATTGTTGATCTTATAGCCTATGGGTTTGGGGCTCTTCCCCACTTTCTATTCTGTTAGTTGTAATGTATTTGTTTTTTTTTTTTTTTAGATAATTTCTTCATTTACATTTCAAGTGTTATCCAGAAAGTTCCCTATACCCTCCCCCCTCCCGGACCTGCTACCCTACCCACCCACTCCCACATCTTGGTCCTGGTGTTCCCCTGTACTGGGGCATATAAAGTCTGCGTGACCAAGGGGCCTCTCTTCCCAATGATGGCCAACTAGGCCATCCTCTTCTATATATGCAGCTAGAGACATGAGCTCAGGGGTACTAGTTAGTTCATGGTTATTCTTCCACCTATAGGGTTGAAGACCCCTTTAGCTCCTTGGGTACTTTCTCTAGCCCCTTCCTTGGGAACCCTGTGTTCCATCTAATAGCTGACTGTGAGCTTCCACCTCCATGTTTGCCAGGCATTGGTATAGTCTCCCACAAGACAGCTATATCCAGGCCCTTTCAGCACTATCTTGCTGGCATATGCTATAGTGTCTATGATTGGTGGCTGATTATGGGATGGATCCCTGGCAGCCGCAGTCATTGGGTCCATCCTTTGGATTCAGCTTCACAAATGATCTCTGGTTTTATGTGGCAGATCTTGATCGACTCGGGTTTGAGCTTTGTACAAGGAGATAAGGATGGATAGACTTGCACTATTCTACATGCTGACTGCCAGGTGAGCCAGCAACATTTTGGAAAATGCTGTCTTTTTACCACTAGATGGTTTTAGCTCCATTGTCAAAGATCAAGTGACCATAGGTGTCTAAGTTCATTTCTAGGTCTTCAATTTTATTCGATTGATCTAGCTGCCCTTCTCTGCATTACCATACACATTTTCTTACTATTGCTCTGTAGTACTGCTTGAAGTCAGGGATGGCAATTCCCCCTAGTTCTTTTTTTTTTTTTTCAGAATACTTTTCCCTATCCTGGGTTTTTTTGTTATTCCAAATAAGTGTATTAATTATTCTTTTTAGCTCTATTAAGAATCGAGTTGAAATTTTTATGGGGATTGTATTAAATCTGCAAATTGCTTTTGGCAAGATTGCAGTTTTTACTATATTAATCCAGACAATCCATGAGCATGGGAGATCTTTCTATCTTCTGAGATCTTCAATTTATTTCTTCAGAGACTTCAAGTTCTTTCATACAGATCTTTCATTTACTTGATATTTTATATTATTTTTGACTACTGTGAAGGGTGTCAACTCCCTAATTTCTTTCTTAGGCTGTTTATCCTTTGAGTAGAGGAAGCCTACTGATTTACTTGAGTTAATTTTATATACAGCCATTTTGCTCAAGTTGTTTATCAGGTTTGGGAGTTCTCTGGTGGAATTTTTGGGATCACTTGAGTATATTATCATATCATTTGCAAATAATGATATTTTGAGTTCTTTACAATTTGTATTCCTTTGACTTTCTTTTGTTATCTAATTGCTTTGCCTAGGACTTTAAGTACTATGTTGAATAGGTAGGGAGAGTGGGCAGCCTTGTCTAGTCCCTGATTTTAGTGGCGTTGCTTCAAGTTTCTTTCCATTTAGTTTGATGTTGGCTACTGGTTTGCTGTACATTGGTTTTACTAGGTTTAGGTATGGGCCTTGAATTACTGATCTTTCCAAGACTTTTACCATGAATGGGTGTTGAGTTTTGACAAATGCTTTCTCAGCATCTAATGAGTTGATCATGTTTTTTCCCCCTTTGAGACTACTTACATAGTAGATTATGTTGGTGGATTTTTATATATTGACTCATACCTACCTCCCTTGGATGAAGCCTATTTGATCATGATGGATGATTATTTGGATGTGTTCTTTGATTCAATTTGGGAGAATTTTATTGAGTATTTTTGGATCAATATTCATATGGGAGATTAGTTTGACATTCTCTTTCTTTGTAGGATTTTGTGTGGTTTAGGTATGAATGTAATTGTGTTTCATCGATCAAATTGGATACGGTTCCTTCTGTTTCTGTTCTGTGGAATAGTTTGAAAAGTATTGGTATTAGGTCTTCTTTGAAGGTCTGATAGAATTTTTCACTAAACACATCTGATCCTGGGCTTGTTGTTGTTGTTGTTGTTGTTGTTATTGGGTGACTTTCAATGACTGCTGCTACTTCTTTAGGAGTTATAGAACTGTTTAGATTTGGTACCTGATATCTGCCTAGATAATTTTCCATTTCGACCAGATTTTCCAGTTTGGTTGAGTATAGGCTTTTGTAGCATCTGATGATTTTTTGAATTTCCAAGGTTTCTGTTGTTATGTCTTTCTTTTCATTTCTGATTTTGTTAATTGGATATTGTCTCTGTGTTCTCTCATTAGTCTGGCTAAGCGTTTATCTATTATTGATTTTCTCAAAGAACGAACTCCTGGCTTTGTCGAATCTTTCTAGAGTTCTTTTTGTTTCCACTTGGTTGATTTCAGCCCTGAGTTAATTACTTCCTGCTGTCTACTCCTCTTGCATGTATTTGCTTCCTTTTGTTCTAGAGCTTTCAGGTAAACTAGTGTATGCTCTCACCATTTTCTTTTAGAAGACACTCAGAGCTATGAGGTTTCCTCTTAGCACTGCTTTCATTGTGTCTCATAAGTTTGGGTATATTGTGCTTTCATTTTCATTAAATTATAAAAACTCTTTAATTTCTTTCTTTATTCTGTCTTTGACCATGTATCATTCAGTAGAGCATTGTTCAGCTTCCATATGTATGTGGGCTTTCTCTTGTTTTTGCTGTTATCAAAGACCAGACTTAGTCTGTGTTGATCTGATTGCATACATGGAATTATTTCAATCTTCTTGTATCTATTGAGAACTGTTTCAGGATTGATTACATGGTTAATTGTGAAGAAGGTACCATGATGTGCTGAGAAGTTATAATCTTTTGTTTGGGTTGATATGTTCTATATATAAGTTAAATCCATTTGAGTCAAAGTTTCATTATTTCTCTATTTAGATTCTGTTTCCATGATCTTCCCACTGCTGAGAAAGAAGTGTTGAAGTCTCCCAATATTATTGTGTGAGGCATAATGTGTGCTTTGAACTTTAGCAAAGTTTTTTTTATGACTATGGATGCCTTTTCACTTGGAGCATAGATGTTCAGAATTGAGAGTTCGTCTTGTTATATTTTTACTTTGGTGAGTATGAAGTATCCTTCCTTATCTTTTTTTGATAACTTTTGTTTACATTGTATTCAATATTAGAATGACTACTCCAGTTTCTTTCTTGAGACCTTTTGCTTGGAATTTTTTCCCAGCCTTCTATTCAAAGGTATTGTCTGTCTTTGGCATTGAGGTGTGTTTCCTAAATGAAGCAAAATGCTGGGTCCTGTTTACATATCCAGTCTGTTATTCTGTCTTTATTGGGGAATTGAGTCCATTGATGTTAAGGGATAGTAAGGAAAAGTGATTGTTGCTTACTGTTATTTTTGTTGTTAAATGTGGAGTTGTTTGTGTGTCTATCTTCTTTTGGGTTTGTTTAAAGAAGATTAAGTTCTTGCTTTTTCTAAGGGGTAGTTTCTCTCCTTTTGTTTGAGTTTTCCATCTATTATTCTTTGTTGGGCTGGATTTATGTAAAGATATTGTATAAATTTGTTTTTGTCATGAAATTTCTTGGTTTCTCCATCTATGTTAATTGAGAGCTTTGCTGGGTATTGTAGCCTGGGCTGGCATTGGTGTTCTTTTAGACTCTGTATGACATCTTAAGATCATCCAGGTTTTATACTCTCTGGGGAGAAGCCTGGTGTAATTCTGATAGGTCTGCCTTTATATGTTACTTCACAATTTCCCATTGCTGCTTTTAATATTCTTTGTTGTTGTTGTTGTTCTGTGTATTCGGTGATTTGATAATTAGGTGATAGGAGGAATTTCTTTTCTAGTTCAATCTACTTGGAGTACTGTAGGCTTCTCATATGTTCATGGGCATATTTTCTTTAAGTTAGGGAAGGTTTCTTCTAAAATTTTGTTGAAAATATTTACTGGCCCTTTAAGTTGAGAATCTTTGCTCTCTTCTGTACCTGTTTACATTAGGTTTGTTCTTTTTATTGTGTCCTGGATTTTCTGGATGTTTTAGCTTAGGACCTTTTTGCATTTTGCATTTTCTTTGACTATTGTGTCAATGTTTTCTATGGTATCTTTTGCACCTGAGATTCTCTCTGCTGTATTAAATTAAATTCTTTTGGTGATGCTTGCATCTATGACTCCTGATCTCTTTCCTAGGTTTTCTATCTCCAGGGTAGTATCCCTTTGTGATTTCTTTATTTTTTCTATTTCCATATTTAGATCCTAGATTGTTTTCTTCAATTCCTTCTCCTGTTTGGATGTGCTTTCCTGTACTTCTTTAGGGAATTTTTGTGTTTTTTTCGTTACAGGCTTCTACCTGATTATGTGTGTTCTCCTGTATGTCTTTAATGGAGTTAATTTTGTCCTTCTTAAAGCCCTCTATCATGATTATGATATGTGATATTAAATCTGAATCTTGCTTTTCCACTGTTAGGGGACATTCAGAACTTGCTGTTGTAGGAGAACTGGCTTCTGATGATGCCAAGTAGCCTTTGTTTTTGTTGCTTAGGTTCTTATGCTTGCCTCTCTCCATGTGATTATCTCTGGTGTTAGCTTGTCTTGCTGTTTCTGACTGGATTCTGTCCCTCTGTGTGCCTGTAAAGATTTTGGTACTGGGAGTTCTTCCACAGGGTTAACTCCAGGGAGCTGATGGAGACCAGAAGGATCCTGTCCCCAGTTGATCCATGGTTCCTGTGTCCTGTGGTCTCCTGGGAAGTCCCTCGTTGACTAGTTATTGGAGCAAAAGTGTTCGTCTCACCAGTGAATTTGGGACTGACAGCACTCCTGGGATACCAGCTCTCTCCAAGCAGGATTTGTGTCCAGAGGGCTAAAGAACCATGGTATATACATACTTAATTTAGTAAAATACGCTATCAAAACCTATAATACTGGAAGGTAAGAGCCTTATGAAGTATATATCAAAATCCTCCTTCTAGTCTTTGCATACTTCCCTTCATTTTACTTTTGTACATTCCACAAATACTAAAACATATAAGTAATTATATATAATATTATTTAAAAATAGTATTATATGTATAAATATATATATACACATATTATTTAAAACATAGTATTTAAAAACATATTATCTTCAAGAGCAATACAAAATAAGGAAAACATTGGTTGTGTATGGAGGTGTGTGTGTGTGTGTGTGTGTGTGTGTGTGTGTGTGTGTGTGTTAAAATGTTTTTTTACTATGTCTCCATTGCTTCCTACATAGTGGTGTTTCAGATGAATGTTCTGTGCTAGTAGTTCCTGTCTTTCATTACCAAAGATAAATTTCCCTGTTCTCTTCATCATTCATTATTTTTCAGATGTATGAAGATATTTCTATAATTTTCCATATTTATTCTATTTTGCATGCTTTCTGAGTTTTTGAATCTGTATTTTTGTTTTCATTTTTTTTTATTTTTTTTTATTTTTCATTTACATTTCACATATTATCCAGAAATGTTCCCTTACCCTCTCGCGTCCCCTCCCTGCTCCCCTACCCACCCCCTCCCACATAATGGCCCTGGCCTTCCCCTGTTCTGGGGCATATAGAGTCTGTATGACCAAGGGGCCTCTCCTCCCAATGATGGCCAACTAGGCCATCTTCTTCCATATATGCAGCTAGAGACATGAGCGCAGGGGGAACTA
>LR754864.1:9530-22958 GCA_902729485.2 Mus minutoides | reverse complement strand
CATGAACTAACTAGTTCCCCCTGCGCTCATGTCTCTAGCTGCATATATGGAAGAAGATGGCCTAGTTGGCCATCATTGGGAGGAGAGGCCCCTTGGTCATACAGACTCTATATGCCCCAGTACAGGGGAACGCCAGGGCCATTACGTGGGAGGGGGTGGGTAGGGGAGCAGGGCGGGGATGCGGGAGGGTAAGGGGAAACTTCTGGATAACATTTGAAATGTAAATGAAGAAAATATCTAATAAAGAGAAAAAAAAAAACATTTGACCTCCAAATCTGTGAACTAAATAACCCTCTTTTTTCATTAGTCGATCACAGGTATGCTGGCATCACAGGTGTGCAGTTACAGAGCTGAAACATAACTAGGAAGAGTGGTTTGTTTTATTTTACTTTGTTTACATTTTATTATTGCAACAATATTCACTACAACTTTCATCAACTTTTCTTTCTAATAAAGTGTAGTGGTCCACATATAAAATCCCTAGGTGAAGACCAAATTGGGCATAGTGTGAGACCTTGAGTCAAAAGATAAAAAGTAACTCTTTCTTTCATATTTTAACAATGTCACTGTGTAGAGTAGTTAAGTGATCCCTAAACCAATGTCACTAGCTGATTTGTACACAAGATCCTACTATGAATACGTTTGTTCTACCAATTTCTTTCCATTCTTGATTTGAGTATTCCAAGAACACAGCCCTAGATATGGCTTGCTTCTGGGTCATCTGGGTAGCTACTGAGGGAATTTGTTCAAACATCTGCTTCATACCAAACTGTGGCCATAAGGAAGACATGGGCTAAAGGGTAAGCAAATCCTCTGTACCTGCTTATATCTGGGAGAAAATTCTGCTTAATCATGTTTTACCAAAATTACCTTAATTGGTGCCCTTGAAACATAGGGATTCTGGTAAACAATAGTTTGCTCTTCTCAAAAACATGCATTTGTCAAAAAAAAAAAAAGTAACTATGTGTCATACTATCAAGTGTTGTTTGGACAGAAAGAACTTTGATTTTTAACTATGTTTCCATGAACACAGAACCTTCTACATCTAATTACATACATCTGAGGTAGGAAAAGATTTTGATAGAGTAGCTTCTGGCTCCACAGCAAAACTCATTTCCCTGTACAAGCCACATGTTACCTTTGTCAGGCATGAAAACTAATGGTCACATGTGAGTAGAACCTGTAGACCTGACATACAACCATGTCATTAGCATGAGTATTACAACACTGGTAAGTTAGAAGAGTTACTACAAGCCACAAAAGCATGTGCCACAAAACTAAACTAAATGTATGCCCAGGTTAATCTCCACTTAGCCAAATTTCTCCAGATGTTCCCAGTTCTTTCCAACACAACATGGAAAATTCTATCAGAAAACCAGAGTACACAGAGAGAACAGACAGAACAAGTTGGAGTTTAAATAGCTTTTTATAAATTCTCTCAAACACATGATCATATGCAAGGCCTTGGAAAGAAACTTAAGCTTCATAACAAATCCAACATCAGGCATTGTACAAGAAAGCCTGGAGCCAGGATCTAAACTGTACAAGGTTAGACTCTTTGGTTTACAACTTGATAGCTGTGAAATCTTGGAGAACTTTTAATGTGTTTAAAAGGCGAGGCATTGTTTTTCATTTACTGAGTCAGAGTCTCATGTAGTTCAGGCTAACCTCCAACATGCTATGAAGCCAAGGCTGGTCTTGAATTCCAGATTATCCTACTTCCAACCTCCCAAATGCTGGGATTACCCATGTGTACCACTATACCTAAAACAATAAACAGAATTCTGTAATAAAATGGGAGCTCTTTTACATTTATGTGTTTATCATATTTAAATTGGCACATAATTCTATAGATTTGTGAGATACAATAAAATTCTATACATGTACTTATGTGTATGGGTAGTGATCAAATGGGGTAATTAACATTTTATATCCTTAAATATTATTTGTGTTTAGAACCTTCAGGTGACTCTTTTGTCTTTTTCTAAAGTATATAATAGATTGTAGTAAACTATAGTCACCCTGTGATACTGCAGAATACTAAAACTTTTATTCCATAAATGTTGTATTGATCGCTGATCTCCATCCCTCAGCTCTCCACAACTCCAATTCTATTCTCTCTTCTTTTTTTCTCAACTTTCTTAGCATACACATGTGAGTAAGAACATACAGAATGTGTATTTTAGCCTCCACATGTGAGTAAAAACATACAGAATGTGTTTTTTAGCCTCCACATGTGAGTAAGAACATACAGAATGTGTTTTTTAGCCTCCACATGTAAGTAAGAACATACAGAATGTGTTTTTTAGCCTCCACATGTAAGAACATACAGAATGTGTTTTATAGCCTCCACATGTGAGTAAGAACATACAGAATGTGTTTTATAGCCTCCACATGTGAGTAAGAACATACAGAATGTGCTTTTTACTCAACAACACTGCCCTCTAGTTCCACCAGTTCATCCACTTTGTTGGACAGGTTTCTTAATTTCTCTTGCCTTATTTTGCTCATCCATAAAACAAACCTCCTAGCATCTTCACGACAGTGCTGCTGGGGAAACAAGCACACTGAGAAGATATTAAATGTCAGATAATGCTTCTCTTCCTCAGCAATATGGCCAAAAAAAAGCAACAGCTACCTTGCACAGAACATGCTCAAGCATGTACACTTTGCTTGCTGAGATTAAAGGTCCCTATGGAACCTCTTCAAACCCCTCATCTTGACCTGACTTTGAAATCAAAGATCCAATTTCAATGACAGAATGTCCATTATCCCTCTAGCTGTGAAAGCTTTTGAATGATCTAGGGCTCCAGTCCTAGATGTATTTCTCAAAAGGGGGGTCTTTATTCCTTTCTGCAGCAGATAGAAAGGACACAACTATCTTTAAACATGATAAGGCTTCCTATGTCCTTAATAAGTTCTTCCTCCTTAAAAGTATTTTAGCACATTAATTTGATGTGAGCTGCTGTTAAAGCCAGCTCTTTTTATTTTTCCTTCAGATTTAGCAAACCAAAAATTGGTCTGATTCTCAGCTGTTGAAAGTATACTGATTCCAAAAGAGATGTCAACAATTTGTCTGAATAAAATTTAGATTCCTCACTCCTCAGTTGGGAAGCAAACCAAAAGAATTTATTTTCTCATCTACTTTCCAGAATCTAATGATCTAAGTGAACCAAAGTCCATAATCCTTGGTCATGGCAGCTTCTTTCTGGTTTTACTCTGTTCACAGGTTTAAAGACAGAAATAGGTAGCAATAAAGCAGTTCACGTGGCAGGGCTAAGACCAAGAGGAACTGGATTAACATAGCAATAGAGCTGAAGAGCCTTGAAACAAGTATCTCAGTCTGCCTCAATGTTCTACCCACAGATCAGACCCTCCAGTGAAACATTTATCATGGTCCCTTCTCTGACTTATTGTGAACTGAGTTCTAGTATGCAAGAAGGATGGTTAAAAATGTATCATACCTGAACAGAATTCATAAATTATGGTCCATGTTCTTGGCCCTTATGATTCCCAAAAAGAATCAAACACACTATTGTCTAATCATTGAGTGTATTCATTTATCATAGTCCTTTAGTGCTCCGAAATTGCCACACTCCTCTTCCCATTACCCTCACACATAAAAAGGGTCTATGTCTGGTCTCTGTCTGGTTATGAAATATGCAAGCAACCACACTTCTGAGTACATAGTTTTCTCCAAATTAAATCTGTTTACTGCCAGGCACTACAGCAAAAACCTCAGACAGACATTCTCCCTACTCATCAGTGCACAATTGCTCATAGGTGACCATGGCAGTAACACACTTTATGACAAGGGTTCTCAGCATCCTGTGGGTAATTCTAATGGAATTTTCACTGTTCTGCTCCCAGCTTGGAATTTTCTCCCTCTCCTTAGGGATCTGTTGGCTCTTGCTTACTAATGCTTATATCAAGGTTCTTGATTTCAAACGAAATATGTGTATGCACACATACACTCACACCACACACCATATACTTTCTAGACTCAGTACTGATGGCACAGTCTCTAAAATATTTCTCAATAGCCTTTATTTAGATTCTTCCTTTCAATCTAGACTATAGAACTATAGACAAGAGCATTAGATTGGCTGAACATATTCACATGTGTTATTCCAAGACCATCAAAGAATCCCTGTAGCTTATATAAAAATAGGGAAGTCCTGTTCAGCTTAACAGTCTCCAGCAAAACTCAAGAATAAAAAATGTACATTGTATGGAGTAATAGCTTCATTTGGTTGGTCTTTGAGACAGGGTCTTGCTATATAGCCCAGGCTTATGAAAGTCCTATCTCAGCCTCCTGCACACCTGAGTGATAAGAATAAATGTGCATATTCATGCCCTAGACTTTACCAAATGTTCATGTGCTATTCTATTGTAATTATTTGAGTATTATTTTTCATGATCCATAAGCAGTAAGCCAGTCCAGTAAGTCATTTGTATTTCTTTTTATGTATTAGCATACAGTATAGCATGTGGCTTAGAGTAAGTAATCAAGAAAAGTATGGGTCATTGCTTGTTTTGTTTTTAAAGAAAAGCAGATGGCTATCTATCTTAAGAACCATAAATTACAGAGTCAAACTGAGGAACTAAATAGCAACTAGTTAAAGATGAATAGCTACTCAACAAAATAGTTAACTCACCCCAGATCAGCAGCAGGTCCCCAGGATCCTATGAGGAATAAAGAGCTAAGAAATCAAGACAAGCACTAGGAACAAGTGCCCTAAAATTGTGCTGACTGAGCAAATCTTTGAATAAGCCAGAATTAAAATCTAAAGTAATGCTCTCTGCCTTTGGCTGCAGAAGCATCTCTGAAGGCTCTTATCTACCAGCCACAATGTCTAAGTCTAAGTTTTCCAAGAAGCCAGGACAGCTGCTGACGCTCTTGAAGAAAGGCTGAGTTTGAAACAACTAATGAGCAACTGAAGAGCCATTTTGAGCACATAGAACCAAGCACTGAGGTGTGGGGAGAGTCTAGAATGCCACTGCAGAGGAAGTATCTGTGAATGTAAGATACACAAGGTGGATGGGAAGTTGTGGAACCAAAGAGAGCTGGGTGGAGAAGATTCTCAGAGACTAGGTGACCTCTTAACTGTGAAAATGATCTTTATTGGTTGTCCTAAAGAAGACACTGAAAAACATCACCAATATGGGAAAACTGGAGTGTTTGAAACCGTGACTGACAGAGGAAAAAAGAGGGGCTTTATTTTTGTCACCTTTGATGATTGTGATTCTCTGGATAAGATTGTAATTAGGAAATGCTATACTGTGCATGGCTGCACTTGTGAAGTAAGAATAGCCCTGTAGAAGCAGGAGATAGCTGGGACTTTGTCCAGCTCAAGAGTGCAAAGTAGTTCCAGAACCTTTGGTGAGGGGTCAGAGAGGTGTTTTGGGGGGACAATGACAACTTTGGTCGAGGAGGAAAGTTCACTTGTCATGGTGTCTTTGGTGGCATCCATGGTTGTGGTGCACGTGTCTGTCAGCAGAAGGGATGACTATAATGAATCTAGTAATGATAGAAGCAACCACAATTTGACAATTATAGCACAAATTCTGCATTTTTTGGACCAATGAAGGGAAGAATCTTTGAAGACAGGAGCTATGGCCCTTACTGAGGTGGAAGCCAGTACTATGCTAAACTAAGGTGGCTATGATAGTTCCAGCTCTAGCTGCCCTGTAATGGTGGCAGGAGGTTCTAATTACTGCCAGGAAAGAAAGCTTAGCAGAAGAAGAGAGCCAGAGAGTGACAGCAAAGCTACAGGTTGAAACAGGTTTGTGAACTCAGCCATGCACCACTGTGGCAGAGCCTAGCTGCTATAAAGAAGACATGTATTCTTCTGTACGAAAAAAACACCTCTAGGGCTTTATCTGTGAATTGCATGACAGGCTATTTTAGTTTCCATCTGGTGGTAAGTTTAAGAATTCCAACAAGGGGTTTATTCTAGACCTTTTCATCTATGCTGTTGATTACTAAATGTAATTGTGTAATCATGATGCTGAATAATGTTATTTTTTATGTACTCTATAAACTTAGTATACTCTGAAGCCATCTTGGTCAACTTTCACATCAGTATGAAGCTAAAATGCCTTCAGAATGGTGCAAAGTTGCATTTGTAATTTATTCATGATTGTTTGGGTAGAGAAACCATTGTCTTCAGAAACCTTGGGATAGTTAAACAGCCAGCTACTATTGTGGCTAGTGAGTTTTACCATTGAAAGGGTCACCCAAGCAAAATCACAACTCAGTTATAAAATGGTTGTTGGCACATCCTGTGCAATATCAAAATTAAATAGTGGTATCAGTAAAATAATAACATATGGGAATGAATCTTGTGTATCACCCATTATCATGTATAATCAATAATTTAATTCTCTTGAAAATATCTAAATCAACAAAGCTAACTGTTCAAAAACATTAACTGCCATTTCTTCCTTGAAAATGTTCTCTAGAACACTAAATTTTCTGAACTTAAACAAAAGGGTTCAGGGAAATGCAGCTCTCAGTTAAAGCTGACAGTTTCAGGAATAGCCCACAGAGTAGGGACAGAAGTCACTGCAGCATGAAGAAGACAAAGGCAAAAAATCAGGGGCCTCCTTTTTCCCACCAAGGGAGAGAAAAGGGGGAAGTAAGACACAAAGTTCATGTAAGCTGAGTCCTAAGGCGTAGATGTGAGGAGAGGAACAGATATAAAGGCAGCTATCACCTCTAGGCAGCCAAACACTTGGGGCAGTCAAATGGAGAGAAACAGGTGACCTTTCAGTATGGTGAAATGCAGGGCTGTGACACCAGGCACTAACATATATAAATCCATGAATCCCTTCATACAATTAAAAGCTACAGATCATTTTTATTTTTTTAAATGGCTACTTTTTTAAAAAGATTTATTTATTTATTTACTTATTTATTTATTTATTTATTTGATGTATGTGAGTACACTATAGCTGTCTTCAGACACACCACAAGAGGGCAACAGATCCCATTACATATGGTTGTGAGCTACCATGTGGTTCCTGAGAACTGAACTCAGGACCTCTGGAAGAGCAGTCAGTGCTCTTAACCATTGAGCCATCTCTCCATATCATTTTTAAATGTGTCCATATTAAGCTAATAATTTAGAACATCTTCTGCCATGCCTCCTGTCAGTTTTTTTAAAGTGTATTTATAGTGCTTTAACAAAATTGAATAAACAATATAGATATAAAATTTTACACAATTCATAGCATAGACACTAACATTTGTATATTTTTTAAATTTGATACTTTGTTTACATTTCAAATGTTTTCCCCTTTCCTGGTTTCCCCTCTGCAAACCCCCTATGCCATGCCCCCTTACCTGCTTCTATGAGGTTGCTCCCCTACCCACCTACCCACTCCTGCCTCACCACCCTAGCATTCCTCTATACTGGGACATCAAGCCTTCACAGGACCAATGGCCTCCATTCCCATTTATGCCAGATAAGGCCCCATTAGCTCCTTCAGTCCTTTCCCTAATTCCTGCATTGAGGTCCCTTTGCTCAGTCTGATGGCAAGCATCTGCATCTATATTGCTCAGGATCTGGCAGAGTCTCCCAGAAGATAGCTGTATCAGGATCTTATCAGCAACAGTGTCTGGGTCTGCATGTGGGATGGATCCCCAGGTGGGGCAGTGTCTGGATGGCCTTTCCTTCAGTCTCTGTTCCACTCTGTCCCTATATTTACTTTAGACAGGAGGAATTCTGGGTTAAAATTTTGGAGATGGATGGGTGGCCCCATCCTTCAAATAGAGGGCCACACCTAACCTCTAGATATGGTCTTGACATGTTCTCCCTCATCTTTGTGGAGTGTTTCAGCTAATGTCATCCCTGTGAGGGCTCTTGCTTCCCTGGCATCTGGGACTTTCTGGTTGTTACCCCAAGTTCTCTATCAATTTACACCTCTGCTCAATTTCCTGACCCTCTGTACATCTCCTCCATCTCCTCCCATACCTGATTCTGCCCCTCTTTTCCCCCTCCCCCTCCTTTTTCCCTCCGAAGTCCCTCCCACCCTCTATGTCCCTTGATTATATTGTTCCCCCTTCTAAGTAGGACTAGTCTTCCTTCCTCTTGAGCTTCATGTGGTTCATGAGGTGCATCGTGGGTTTCTTTTATGAATGTGGGTGCTCTTGAATCTGGAGCATAGATGTTCAGAATTGAGAGTTCATCTGAAAAAATTTTTTCCTTTGATGAGTATGAAATATACATATATTTTTTGATAACTTTAGGTTGAAAGTCAATTTCGTTTGATATAATAATGGCTACTCCAACTTCTTTCTTGGGACAATTTGCTTGAAAAAACATTCTCCAGTCTTTTACTCTGAGGTAGTGTCTGTCTTTGTCACTGAGGTGTGTTTCCTGTATGCAGCAAAGTGCTGTGTCCTGTTTACATATCCAGTTTGTTACGCTTCATCTTTTTATTGGGAAATTGAGTCCATTGATGTTAAGAGATATTAAGGAATTGTGATTGTTTCTTTCAGTTATTTTTGTTGTTAGAGGTGGAATTATGTTTGTATGACTATCTTCTTTTGGGTTTGTTGAAAGAAGATTACTTTTTTTACTTATTGCTTTTTCTAGGGTAAAGTTTTCCTCCTTGTGTTGGAGTTTTCCATTTATTATCCTTTGTAGGGTTGGATTTATGGAAAGATATTGTGTAAATTTGGTTTTGTCATGGAATATCTTGGTTTCTGTCTATCTACTGTAATTGAGAGTTTTGTTGGGTATAGTAGCCTGGGCTGGCATTTGTATGTTATCTGCCCAAGATCATCTAGCTTTCAGTCTCTGGTAGGAAGTCTGGTGTAATTCTGATAGGTCTGCTTTATATGTCACTTGACATTTTTCCCTTACTGCTTTTAATATTCTTTCTTTGTTTTATGTACTTGGTGTTTTGACTATAATGTGACTAGAGGAATTTCTTTTCCAGTCCAATCTATTTGGAGTTCTGTAGGCTTCTTTATGTTTATGGGCATCTCTTTCTTTAGGTTAGGGAAGTTTTCTTTTATTCTTTTTTTTTTAAAGGATACAACATTATCTTTTCATGTTCCTATTTTTTAAAGATGTATTTATTTATTTATTTATTTTATGTATATGAGTACACACTGTAGCTGTACAGATAGAGAAAGTTGTGAGCCTTCATCTGGTTGTTGGGAATGGAATTTAGGACTTCTGGTAACTCAGGTCAACCCTGCTTGCTCCGGTAGACCCTCCTCTCTCTGGTATTCCCTACTCACTCCAATCAGCTCTGCTCAGTCCCTACTCGCTCTGGTCCAAATATTTAATTATTACTATAAATAAGTACACTGTAGCTGTCTTCAGACGCACCAGAAGAGGGCATCAGATCTCATTATGGGTGGTTGCGAGACACTATGTGGTTGCTGGGATTTGAACTCAGGACCTCCAGAAGAGCAGTTAGGGCTCTTACCTGCTGAGCCATATAACCAGTTTGGGAAGTTTTCTTCTATTGTTGAAGAGATTTACTGGCCCTTTAATTTGGGAATCTTCACTCTCTTCTATACCTATTATCCTTAGGTTTGGCCTTGCATTATGTCCTGGATTTTCTAGATGTTTGGGGTTAGGAGCTTTTTGCATTTTGCATTTTCTTTGACTGTTGTATCAAGATTTTCTACACTATCTTCTGCAACTGGGATTCCCTCTTCTGTCTCTTATATTATGTTGGTGATGGTTGCATCCATGACTGCTGATCTCTTTCCTAGGTTTTCTATCTCCAGAGTTGTCTCCCTTTGTGATTACTTTATTGTTTCTCTTTCCATTTTTAGATCCTGGATGGTTTTGTTCAATTCCTTCACCCGTTTGATGGTGTTTTCCTGTAATTCTTTAAGGGACTTTTGTAAACACAAAAGCCTCTTTAATGGTTTCTAACTGTTTACCTGTGTTCTCCTGTATTTCTTTAAGGGAGTTATTTTTGTCTTTCTTAAAGTCTTCTATCATCATCATGAGATGTGATTTTAAATCAGAGTCTTGCTTTTCTGGTGTATTGGGTATCCAGGGCTTGCTGTGGTGGGACAACTGGGTTCTGATGATGCTAAGCAGCCTTGTTTTCTATTGCTTATGTTCTTGCACTTGCCTCTCACCATCTGGTTATCTCTTGTCAGCTGGTCTTGCTGTCTCTGACTGTGGATTGACCCTCCTGTAAACCTGTGTGTCATCACTCCTGGGAGACCACCTCTCTTCCAGTGGGATTTGGGTTTGGAGTGCTGTGGCACAGGGTCAGCTCCAGGGCACAGACAGAAACCATCCTCTTAGTTCTTGATGATCCTATAGTGTAGAAAATAGTAGTAGTTCAGTCATTTCAGAGAGTGCCTGAGAGTCTGTGGGATTCTACAGGTATCACTCTACTATTCCCTGCCCTTCTTAGTGTTTAGAACACAGACTTCTTGCTTTGTAGATGAAAAGATATGAAGGATAGCTTTAAAATAAGTCATGACTCCATCAATATTAGTTATGTAAATGAACTTTTCAAATTTCATTATTCAACCATGCATCAAAGGCATTTGTACTTGGAGATGAGTACCTCTTGGTAGGGCATTCAATGATACTTCTGCAAGGATTCATTCTTGGCCAGAAACAGAATCTCTGGCAGCTGAAGAAATGTATATTGATTCCTTGACTTTGCCCAAAATAAGACATCTCAGAGTATCTCTGGTGACAGTATTTTTTGTCTTCTGGATTTCATTAAAATTTCACTTCTTTCTAGAATTACATTTTCCTATAGCAATTAAGAAAATATAATCACTAGACACCAGTCTGTGCCGGAGAGCTTGCAGACTGCAGAAACAACATAGTTTCTGGGACAGGCCCCATTTCAGGCCTACATCTTCATCCAGGAAGCAGATGTGAGCTCCAGACATCTGTGCTCCTTCCCCATCAGAGGAGAGGTGGCCTGCAGAGAGTAATCTGACCACTGAGACTCAGGAGAGAGTTGGAATCCCAGGAATGCTGACGGAGGCTAACAAAATCACAAGAGAACCAGGCTCCATTCAAAGACAGCTATAACAATTACCTCCAGAGATTACCGGATGGGGAAAGGCAAACATAAGAATCTTACTAACAGAAACCAAGAACTCTCACCATCATCAGAACCCAGAACTCCCACATTAGTGAGTCCTGTATATCCCCAACACACCCGAAAAGCAAGATTCATATATAAAATTGTATCCCATGATGCTGGTAAAGGATTTTAAGAAGGAAATTAATAACACACTTAAAGAAATACAGGAGAACAAGGCTAAACAGGTAGAAAGCTTTAAAGAGGAAGCACAAAACTCCCTTAAAGAATTGCAGGAAAACACTACTAAACAAGTAGAAGCCATTAAAAAAGAAACACAAAAATCCCTTAAAGAATTACAAGAAAACACAACCAAACAGGGGATGGAATTGAACAAAACCATGCAAGATCTAAAAAGGAAAGTAGAAACAATAAAGAAATCACAAAGGGAGATAGAAATCCTAGGAAAGAATTCAGGAACCATAGATGAGATCATCAGCAACAGAATACAACAGATGGAAGAGAGAATCTCAGATGCAGAAGATTCCATAGAGAACAAGGACACAACAACCAAAGAAAATGCAAAATGCAAAAAAGATCCTAACTCAAAATATCCAAGAAATCCAGGACACAATGAGAAGACCAAACTTACAGATAAGAGGAGTAGATGAGAATGAAGATTTCAACTTAAAGGGCCAGCAAATATCTTCAACAAAATTATAGAAGAAAACTTTCCATACCTAAAGAAAAACCCTGATGCTCATGAACATACAAGTCTACAGAATTCCAAATAGACTGGACGAGAAAAGAATTCCACCCAACACATAATAATCAGAACAACAAATGCACTAAATAAAGACAGAATATTAAAAGCATTAAGGGAAAATGGTCAAGTAACATAAAAAGGCAGGCCAATTAGAATTACTCCAGACTTCTCACTAGAGACTATGAAAGCCAGAAGATCCTGGACAAATGTTATACAGACCCTAAGAGAACACAAATGCCAGTCCAGGCTATTATACCCAGCAAAACTCTCAATAACCATGGATGGAGAAACCAAAATATTTCATGACAAAACCAAATTCACACAATATCTTTCCATGAATCCAGCCCTTGAAAGGATAATAAAGGGAAAACACCAACACAAAGATGGAAACTAGACCCTAGAAAAAGCAAGAAAATAATCCTTCAACAAACCTAAAAGAAGACAGCCACAAGAACAGAATCCCAACTTTAACAACAAAAATAACAGGAAGAAACAATTACTTTTCTTTAATGGCTCTTAATATCAATGGACTCAATTCCCCAATAAAAAGACATAGAATAATAGACTGGCTATATAAACAGGACCCAACATTTTGCTGCTTACAGGAAACCCAGCTCAGAGAAAAAGACAGACACTACCTCAGAGTGAAAGGCTGGAAAACAATTTTCCAAGCAAATAGTCCAAAGAAACAAGCTGGAGTAGCCATTCTAATATCGAGTAAAATTGACCTCCAAGCCGAAGATATCAAAAAAGACAAGGAGGGGCACTTCATACTCGTCAAAGATAAAATCTACAAAGATGAACTCTCAATCCTGAATATCTATGCTCCAAATGCAAGGACAGCCACATTCATTAAAGAAACTTTAGTAAAGCTCAAAGCACACATTGCCCCTCACACAATAATAGTGGGAGACTTCAACACCCCACTCTCAACAATGGACAGATCCTGGAAACTGAAACTAAACAGAGACACATGGACACTAACAGAAGTTATGAAACAAATGGTTTTAATAAATATCTACAGAACATTTTATTCTAAAACAAAAGGATATACCTTCTTCTCAGCACCATATGGTACCTCCTCCAAAACTGACCATGTAATCGGTCACAAAACAGGCTTCAACAGATACAAAAACATTGAAATTATCCCATGCATCCTATTAGATCACCACGGACTAAGGCTGATCTTCAATAACTGAAGAGACCCCCGTGTGGGGAGACCCTTATCTAGTCCCCAGAGAGCACGTCCCCCAGGAATACACCAGAGCCGAACTTGATGCTAACAGCAGGAGGTTTATTCTAAGCTAGCAAGCTAGGGTGAGACTCATATTCCACACAGGGATAGAGGAGTCTGACCCCGATTCTAATTTTCTTAGCATTTTTAAGGGCTAAAACCACAAGTTTGGGGAGGGGGTACTGGGAGGGGGTAGAGAATATTTTGAAGGTCACGGTGAACTGTTGGGCGGCTGTCCAGGACATCTGTGACCAAACTGTTTTTGAAAAGGGAAGATAAATCAGACTGTTTTCAGAAAAGGGAAGACAAACATGTTTTCCTCAGAAATAGACGGGGCAGGGTGGTATCGGGTAAAAGTTCAGGTTCCCATAAGAAAATTGTCTTTAAGTGCATTATA
>LR754862.1:2594-23007 GCA_902729485.2 Mus minutoides | reverse complement strand
GGTCGAACAGGGAAGAGAAGTTTGTGGAGGGGAAACTGGGAAGCAGGATAACATTTGAAATGTAAATAAATAAAATAGCCAATGAAACTTTCAAAAAATAACTCATAAGCTTTACAGGCTAACACAGTTTCAAACAATTAATTTCTCAAATAATTCCATTGTCAATAGACAATGTTTAAAGTTTCTGAGAAGAAGCTGAAGACAGGAAAGGGAAGGAGGAAAGCAAAATTCAATTGAATGTATTTTAAAAAATAAAAATATCTCTTGAGGATACAGGGTAAAAGAAATGCTCATCCACTCGTGGTGGGAGTGAAAATTTGTAGAGCCTTTATGGAAAGCAGTGTGATTGTTTTTCAGGATATTGGGAATAGATCAACCTCATGATACAGCTGTACAACTCTTGGGAATATACATAAATGGCATTCTATTACAGATAATCAAAGCACTCTTACTTTAACCTTTCTCATCTAAGGAAGAACTATAAAAAATAAAATTGCAAGAAAACTTACCTGAGATGATATTTTCTTGACCTAAGAGGAGTGAGTCCTCATAGTCCAAAATTAAACTCTTTCTGCCATGTACAGAAGTGGTGGTAGATAAAGTTATTATTTTGATACTATTAAGAAACTTTTTAATCAATATATTAAATTCTTAAGAGTATTTTTAAAGCAAAAGATTTTGTCAGAACTTTTTGCCAGTCACTTCAAATGTATAAGCTCAAAACAGTTTTTACAAAATTTCTCATTGAAAAAGAGAACAAAAAAATGGGTGTTTATTCAAGGATACACTTCAAATTAGAAGGAGTCCCAAGTCTCCTTGTTCCAATACAATGTTTCTCTTAGGCTCCCAACTTAGGACTCCAAAAGTCAGGATTTTACTATTTTATTTGTCCAGGTGACTATGAAAATTTCACCACCTAAAATATGTATATAAATAATAAAGCAGTATATATCAGGCTTTTCAATCTTGAGCTGATTATAATCTTAAATAAAATCCACTGTGTAATCCATCAATGGGTTTATTATCCAATTCTGCTGTACCAGACATTGTAACTACTGAACTAGAGAGTCAGCCTAAGACACTAGACCTGGATTGCTCTCTTGCTCTTCTTCCTTTAGCCAACAACGAAACTGAGCCAGCTGAGTGTTGTCATACTGATCCTGAATTTCCTTGCTTACCCTCAACTTATATAGAAGAAAAAATCACTTTTCGTACATTCATAAGCATACTGGTGAGATGCAATGAGATTTATTAAATACACTTAATATAATTTACACTCACAGAATTATATTTAGTGTCTTCCTTCTGGGGCAGAGTTGGAAAATATCCTGAACTCTTAAGGTTTAGACTCCAGTGTCTTGAGAAATGGTTCTTAATATAGAAAAAGCCACTTCCTGACACCTCCTTCCGAAAGGTGATAGAGATCTATCACTACACAGATTGTGCTACAGAGAATGGTGCAAAGTAAAGAAATACTTGTGTACAGATTGCTATCAAAGAGGGAAAATATCTCTGGCCTCTCTCTGCAAATTATCAGATCCAAATGGATCTGATTTAATTCATTATATCCACAAAAATAGATGACAGAAAGGAGAGACTAACTGCCTGCCATCATCTTCTAGGATAATTGAATGCTTTGCATAGTGATAGGGTTCAGACACTTAGCTATGGATGTAGGGCATTTTTAAATCTTGGCTGCCAGATCACAGTACTTTTTCAACAGGAGGAATTTTTGACTTTACAAACACATGGGCATGTGGACCACACAGCTCTCATGCCTCCATGATTATTATGGTACTCAGAGATCATAATCAATAGGTACAGCCTGATAGTCAAAATTAACACCAGAGCAAGAGGCAGGCTTACTAGCACCAAATCACTGTGAACAAAAGCTTACTAAGTTTTCATATCTGGGACAACCACATGACATATGTAAGAGGTTTTTTTTATATCCTCAAACTTTGGAACCTGTTACATGGTTGAGCACTCAGGG
Organism: Mus minutoides; assembly: GCA_902729485.2. Lineage (NCBI taxonomy): Eukaryota > Metazoa > Chordata > Mammalia > Rodentia > Muridae > Mus > Mus minutoides. The sequence goes on along the minus strand of LR754862.1, from coordinate 21,014 downwards.
AGTAGGATGGATTAAAATATTTCCCAAATTGAAAATAACAGGATCTTCTTTCAAAGTACAAACTTGGAGAGGCAAATAAATAATTCATAAAATAAAATTATGTACTATGAATGGCTTTTACAGCTGTAATGAACCATGAACCATACTATGCTGAGATCTTCAAAGATAAAGATCACACTGCTCTTCAAAAGAGAGGCTAGGGATGAAGCTCAGTGGTAGATCACATGCCTAGTACATTCAGATCCCCTAGTGTGATTCCAAGAATCACCATAAATCAGCCCTGATATAAAGTCTCCTTTTAGCACCCACTGCTACTTCAGACTAATCTATCCCTCTGCATGCTCTTTGGCAGGTGCAGCTGACTAAAATGATTCTATGCCAAAAGTAGTTTAAAGATGCAGTCATAATTTGTATAAACTACAACATTAGTAAATAGTTCATGCCCAAAATTAGTGTTAATTAGCATTTAGACACGTATGCTTACACTTTGCGTTTCCCTGCAACTGCATACTGAAGTGCACTCCATCCAAATGCATCCCTTAAGGAGTGATCAACACCATTCTCCAGTAATTGAACAACAATGTCTTCAGAATCACATTTAACAGCATACATGAGTGCTGTTCTAGAATGACAGAGACAATTAAATTATTTAAACATCAAGTATAATATATTTTGAAATTTTGATGTATTTAAGCACTGAAAATAATGTATTTTACTAAATTAATGTATGACTGATGTGTATAACCACTTCATAACCAGATTTAAGAATCTTGAAAGCACAGAGATCAGATTTGTAAAGTGTCTATAAGACTAAAGAGAGAAAACAAGCAAAAAACTTCTTGGCCCACGGTGTAATATTTATAGGAGAATGCATATTTTAATTTGTTTATTGTGAATAACTATATGAAGAACATTAACAGAAGCATAGAAAAAATTATATGAAAAAGAATGTCATTTCCTTCCTACTCTAATGTAATAGAATTCACTGTCAAATAAGGAATAGCCCTTTGCGTAAAACCATATTCATAATGTTATACAATAATGTTAATGATAAAAATACATGGCATAGTGCTTTCAATTGCTGATTCTAGTAAGCACTGACTGAACTGCATGCCACTGCATAAGTTTGCAACCACCATTCAAGTTGTTTTTTTCAACTTGGTATGACTAGAAACTGGAAAATTTGAAACTAATACTGTCTTGTGTCACTAAGGGTTTCTCTACTACTCACATACCATTTATCTTCATTGAACTATATCCAGCTACTTTTTTAAAGCTACTTTTTTCTTTAATTGATACAAGCTTATGAAACTACAAATAATTATTATATAAAAAGCATTATTAACAGTGTCTGGTAATGATGGTTATTTGGGAAAAAAACCTGATATAAGTATTATTCAAAGAAATAAATTTAAAGCAAAGAATCATGCAACATGATTTTCACCTTTATTCATACTTAAAATTAAAATAAAGTGATTATAAACTTCATGATGAATCAGTAATTTTGCATACAGTTCAAATTTTTCATAACAGTTACATGAAGTCTTTCAGTTCACATAAGGTCATATGAAGAACAAAATAATATTGTAAATGAGAAAAATCTCATTATAACAGGGAACATAGACCTATATCTATAGATAGATTATAGGTAGATGGATAGATGATAGATAGATAGATAGATAGATAGATAGATAGATAGATAGATAGATAGATAGAGAGAATAGATAAAGACATAGAGATTTAATTTTTGCTATATAAATAAATACACATTATTATGATCACTTCATAAAATAGATATAATTAATGTAATTGATGTTTTGTTGATATTTTCTAGTATATTCCTATAATGGCTTTTATTTGAGTGATTTTTACTATTCTAGATACCAGCAGTGTTTTAAATGTCAAAGTACAGTACCTTTGATAATCATCCCGGGCATGAATATTTGCACCATTTTTTATTAAATATTCTACCATGAGGAGTTTTCTTTCTCGGAGTGCTAGCAGCAGAGGTGTAAACCCATCCTGTAATTATATAAATTAATAATTCATAATACTGCATATTCCATAGCTAAACTGAATATTATATATCTAGCCCTGTGAACAAAATACTTACCTCAGACTAGAAACAAGTAGTCTTTTCCTTATGAGCCTAATGCACAGGCTCATGTTTCTCAACATTGCAATGCTCCATCCCTCCCTATACCATTTATCAGACCTTTAGTCTACTCTAAACCTGATGTGAAACACTTTAGTCCCATAAACATCATGTTCCAATGGACTATGGCTCCCATCACAGCATCTGTCATTATAATTTGGAGTCACGTTACTGTTCCCCTCTAATGAAAATCTCCTGAGAGTTTATCTCAAGAGACCTCCCAAAACACACATTAGCAAAGGTTTTCATTCCTTTGTTGCATGGGTGAGCTAAAAATTTTTTGTGTGTCAGAAGTTCTTCTGCATTTCAAAATACATTTATTCGGCAAATGCACCATTTCCCAACAGAAAATTTCAATTAAGCATTATGATAAAATTGTGAAAGTGTTCAGTACTTAAAAATTTATTTCTGCCTTCAGTTTGAACCTGTGCCTAGAGCAGACCTGAGGAGATGGATCTGCACCAACTCCTATAACACCCAGAGGCAGGCTGACTCCCAGGTGCTCTGAAATGCACAGGATCACAGGTGAGTTCGCAATATCTGCCTCAATACCCAGAGTAACTGGAATGCACGGGATTCAGGAACTCCTGCCCAGCCAGTGACATGGGTTCCTTCAGGTTTGAACCTGCATGCGGAGCAGACCTGGGTCTGGTTCTGCACCCACTCCTACAACACCTAGAGGGAGCCTGTCTCCCAGGTGCTTTTACAAGCCTAGGATCATAGAATCACAGGATCACAGGTGTTCTGACACGCCTAGGAGCACAGGATCACAGGAGCACAGAAGAAGCTCAGCTCCTAGGATAATGGACACATCCAAAATCACTGGAGCTCTGACACAATGAAGATCACAAGTGAGGCCACAACATCTTTCTCAGCACTCAACATAACTGGGATCCCCACAGGAACCAGGGAAACATAAACCCCCACCCATCCAAAGGTCTGGGTTCCTTCCAGCTTGCATATGTGTTTTGAGCAGACTCAGGGCTCTGGCTTCCCAACCATTATGGAACACCCAGAGAAAGTTTGACTCCCAGGAGGTATGAAACAACAGGATATCAGGAGCTTGGTCACACCACAATTTCAGAATCCCAAGGGCAGCTGACTTCCAGGAGCTCTGACACACCCAGGTTCTCAGGAACACAAGATCAGAGGATGACAGGATTCCAGAATCAATGGATCAAAAAGACATCTGGACTCCAAGGATGTCTGACACAGCCAGGATTATAGGAGAGACAGGTTCCAGTTAGAGACAGCAAGGGAAGGAAGCACTAAAGATAACCAGATGGTGAGAGGCAAGCATAAGAATATAAGCATAGTCATGGACACAAGCATCATCAACTGAAAATAAGATAGAATAGATAATCTCAGGAGCATAACATACTATAGAAAACATTGACTAAACAGTAAAATAAATGCAAAAAAAAAAAACTCCTAACTGAAAACATCCAGGAAATCCAAGACACAATGAGAAGACTAAACATAAAGATAATAGGTATAAAAGAGAATGAAGATTCTATAGGATGGAACACAGGGCCCCCAATGGAGGAGCTAGAGAAAATACCCAAAGAGCTGAAGGGGTCTGCAACCCTATAGGTGGAAAAACAATATGAACTAACCAGTATCCCCAGAGCCCATTTCTCTAGTTGCATATGTAGCAGAAGATGGCCTTGTCGGCCATCATTGGGAAGAGAGGCCCCTTGGTCTTGCAAACTTTATATGCCTTAGTACAGGGGAAATCTAGGGCTAAGAAGTGGGAGTGGGTGGGTAGGGGAGCGGGGCAGGGGGAGGGTATAGGGAACATTTGGGATAGCATTTGAAATGTAAATAAAGAAAATAGCTAATAAAAATACATTGAAAAAAAGAATATCAATGCAAAACTACTCAATAAAATTCTCACAAACAGAATCTAAGAACACATCAAAACGATCATCCATCATGATCAAGTAGGCTTCATCGCAGGGATGGAGGGATGTTTCAATACATGGTTTACAATAAAAGAACTTCTGGTGGAATCACTATTCCTGACCTCAAGCTGTACTACAGAGCAATCTTGATGAAAACAAAACAAAACAAAACAAAACAAAACAAAACAACAAAAAATCCTGCATGGTATTGGTACAGAGACAGAAAAGAGGATCAATGCAAAAAAAAAATTGAAGACCCAGAAATGAACTCAAACACCTATAGTCACTTGAACTTTGACAAACGAAATAAAACTATCCAGTGCAAAAATAGACAGCATTATTAACAAATGGTGCTGTTTCAACTGGTTGTCAGAAGACAGAAGAATGCCAATTGATCCATTTTATCTCCTTTTACAAAGCTCAACTCCAAGTAGATCAAGTACCTCCACATAAAACCAGAAATACTGAAACTAAAAGAATAGGAAGTGGGTAAGAGCCTCAAACTCATTGGCACAGGGAAAATTTCCTAAAGAGAACACCAATGGCTTATGCTCTAAGATCAGCAATAGACAAATGGGACCTCATTAAATTGCAAAGCTTCTGTAAGGCAAAGGATACTGTCAATAGGACAAATTGGCAAGCAACAGATTAGGAAAAGATCTTTACCAATCCTACATCTGATAAAGGGCTAATGTCCAATATATACAACAAACTCAAGAAATTAGACTCTGGAGAAGCAAATAACTCTATTTAAAAATGGGGTAAAGAGCTAAACAAAGAATTCTCTACTGAGGAATACTGAATGAACAAGAAGTACCTAAAGAAATGTTCAACATCCTTAGTAATCAGGGAAATGCAAATCAAAACAACCCTGAGATTCCTCCTAACATCAGTCACAATGGCTAAGATCAAAATCTCATGCAACAGAAGATGCTGGTGAGGATGTGGAGAAAGAGGAAGACTCCTTAATTGTTGGTAGGATTGCAAGCTGGTACAACCACTCTGGAAATCAATCTGAGGTTCCTCAGAAACTTGGTTAAAGTACTACTTGAAACCCAGCTATACCACTCCTAGGCATATACCCAGAAGATGCTCCAACATATAACAAGGACACATGCTCCACTATGCTCATAGCAGTTATATTTATAATGGCCAGAAGGTAGAAAGAACCCAGATGTTCCTCAACAAAGGAATGGATACAGAAAATGTGGTGCATTTACACAATGGAGTACTACTCAACTATTAAAAATGGTGAAGTTATGAAATTCTTAGTCAAATGGATGGAACTAGAAAATATCACCTTGAGTAAGGTAATTGAATCATAAAAGAACACACATGGTATGCACTCAGTGATAAGTAGATATTAGACCAAAAGCTTGAAATACCCAAGATACAATTCACAGACCACATGAAACTTAAGAAAAAGGAAGAATAAAGTGTGGATGCTTTAGTCCTACTTAAAAGGGCAAACAAAATACTCAAGGGAGGAAATACAGAAACAAAATGTGGATCAGACACTGAAGGAAGGGCTATCCTGAGACTTCCCCACCTGGATATTCATCCCATATACAGTCACCAAACCCAGACACTATTGTGAATGCCAGGAAGTACTTGCTGGCAGGAGCCTGATATAGCTGTCTCCTGAGAGGCTTTGCCAGAGCCTGACAAATACAGAGGTGGTTGCTCACAACCAACCATTGGAGTGAGCATGGGGTCCCCAATGAAGGAGTTAGATAAAGGACTAAAGGATCTCAAGCAGTTTACAACCCCATAGGAAGAACAATGTCAATCAATCAGACCCCCGAGAGCTCCTAGGAACTAAACCACCAACCAAAAAGTACACATGGAGGGACCCATGGCTCCAGCTGCAAATGTAGCAGAGGATGGCCTTGGTGGACATAAATGGGAGAGTGGGACCTAAGTCCTGGGAAGGCTCGATGCCTCAGTGTAGGGGAATGCCACAGTGGGGAGTCAGGAGTGGGTGGGTGGTTGGGTAGGGGAACATCATCGTAGAAGCAAGGGTAAGGAGGATGGGATAGGAGGTTTCCAGAGGGGATAACATTTGAAATGTAAATAAATAAAATATCCAATAAAAAATGGTTTTTTAAATACTGTTTTAACAGATCTCCTATGGGGAAAACATTAACAGCAGAAGATGTTTAAAAATATAATTCTCAGAGTTTTTTAAGAATGTGGAAGTTTGGGCTGGGCATGATGGCGCACGCCTTTAATCCTAGCACTTGGGAGGCAGAGGCAGGCAGATTTCTGAGTTTGAGGCCAGCCTGGTCTACAAAGTGAGTTCCAGGACAGCCAGAGCTATACAGAGAAACCCTGTCTCAAAAAACAAACAAACAAACAAACAAACAAACAAAAAGGAATGTAGAAGTTTGCAGAGGATGTACAAGAAGCTCTACTTGATTCATTGTTGAGCATGGACTCATGTTGACATTGTCAACATCTTATTTCAAACATGTCATCAAAGTAATGGACTTAAAATGAGCAATACCTCAAAGAGACTTTGATTGGTTAACTAAAAATTGAGTCTGTCCTTTTAGAATAGGAAAACTGTCTTAGAGTTTACAAAGCCCAATGCATCATTTTAAAAATGTTTTAATTTACATTATTTAGTAAGTTCCTACATGAGAACTATATTTATTTAATTAATATCCCTTCAATCCTTCAACTCCCTTTGTGTGCCCACTCCACATCATCTTTGTTGAGGACACACACACACAGACACATATATGTACATCCTAATAATTCCATTTAATGTCAGCCCCTCTCTCTGCCTTCATGTCTCCTTGTCCCTGTCTTTCTTACTCATTCTGTCTTGCTGTCTCTCTTGGTACGTGTATGAGTGTGTTCTTATGGCTGAATATTGTCAATGAGTTATCTATCAGAGAGTTTATCCCTATAGAAATATGAATTCTTCTCTCTTCAACAATGGCTAGCAGGCAACTCTTCATTTATCAGTGGTTCTTTTGAAGTTTCCCCCATCAGTGTTTGCATGTCAACTGACGATTTTATTTTGTTCATCTTGTTTAGGCAACCATATTATTGAGATTTTATAGGTTCAATATCCCTTTCCTATCTAGAAGATGTTATCTTGCAAGAGGCATCCTGGTTTCTGGACCACATAGTCTTTTAGACTCCTCTTCCTCAATGTTCCATGAATCTTCTTTATGTGTGGTAGTTTTATTGCAGATGTACCAATTGTGGATAGGCACCTAGAGCCTTTTAGGGACTGTGTTTTCACCACTTGTTGATCTTTAATATACTCTCAGCCTGCTGCTCCTATCACTACTACATCTACGTCCAAGTTACTGCATTTCATTAGTGTTCTAAAGTTAGGATATACAGATCAGTGTAATTGAGCTTTTAGTGATAGATAAGGCATTATCACTAATTTATATTTTTGTTTAGAATAACAACAGTGGCAGGATGAGTTATGGGTAGACACAGGAAAGACATCCAGAGGTCCAGGAAAATGAATAGAAATATGTAGCAGTAGAGAGTGGGGAATTGGTGGCAGCCACTAGAAAGTTTCAGATGCCGGCAAAGCAAGAGTTTCCCAGGACCTAGCAGGGATGACATTAGCCAAAATACCCAATAAAGGGGAGAGAGAACCTGTAGAGACAACCTTAAGTAGATAGTCATGACCCCCAGTTGAAGGATAGGGCCACCCACCATCTCAAAACTTTTATCGCAGAATTGTTCCTATATAAAGCAAATTCAGGGATGAAGAAGAAGAAGAAGAAAAAGAAGAAGAAGAAGAAGAAGAAGAAGAAGAAGAAGAAGAAGAAGAAGAAGAAGAAGAAGAAGAAGAAGAAGAAGAAGAAGAGACTGAAGGTAAAGCTATCCAGAGACGACCCCACCTAGGGATCCATCCTGTCTGCAGACACAAAACCCTGACACTATTGCTAATACCAAGAAGTGCTTGCTGACAGGAGGCTGGTTTAGATATCCCCTGAGAAGCTGTGTCAGCATCTGAGTAATTCAGATGCAGATACTCACAGTCAACCATCTGACTGAACCCAGGGAACCAATGGAAGAGTTCAGGACAGGACTGAGGCTGTGAAAGGGATTGCAATGCCAGAAGACAAATGACAATATCAACTACTCAATACCTCCAGAGCTCTCAGGGGCTAAACCATCAACCAAAGAGTATACATGGCTGTGTCCATTGCTCCAGCTACACATGTAACAGAGGATTTCCTTATCTGGCATCAATGGAAGGGAAGACCTTTGGTCCTGTGGAGGTACAATGGAGGAGAATGTTAGAGGGGTGAGGCTAGAGAGGGTGAGTGGATGAAGAAATATCCTCTTAGAGGAAAAGAGGATGTGAAACGGGATGGGGGGATGGGATGGGGTGCTTGCGGAGGGGAGACCAGGAAGAGGAACAACATTTAAAATGTAAATGAATAATATAAACCAATAACAAAGAAAACTTGAATTTTGAAAATATTGGCTCTACACATGATACTTTTAAAGCACTCAGCTTTCAAATACTTTGGAATTCAATTTGGAAAATCATTACCCTTGTAGTTTCTTCAATTGCTGCTCCATATTCAAGAAGACAGGTGGCAATATCTGGACTGTTAACATATACCGCCTGATGTAGTGCTGTTTCTCCATTGGAATCTTTACAATTGGGATCTGCTCCATTATCAAGGAGGACAGAAACAATCTTTGTCTCCCAGCTTTGTACAGCCTGTAGGAAACATTGTCAAAAGAATTCAGCATAAGCTTCTCTCAGCTTTCTTCATGATTTATAGTTAAGTGATATTAATTTTCCTTTCATTCTAATCATTCAGATAAAATTCATTCTTGAAATTGAAAACCTTTAACTACCTTCATTAATGGTGTGGCCTTTTGATCATCAAGGGCATTTATCATGCAGTCATTATATAATAAGAACTGAACCAGATGCAGATGACCATAAAAACATGCGAAGTGCAGTGCAGTTCTGTGGGAATGAGAGGCAATTTAATGAAACTGTACTGTAGGATACTATGTCAACATACAACAGTCACTCATGTATTTGCAAATATTACATGGCATTTATGTCCTTTGGCCCATGAACCATAAATATTTAACTTTATTCTAAAATTATATTCATTTTGTCCTTATTATTTCCTATATTAGAATGATTTACTATTCAGAAATTTTATGGCACTATGAATAAAACCCATAGCTGTTGTAGCCTAGATATGTGCTTTATCACTTACCTAGGGAGCCAAGAATATCCTATTTGAACAAAAGGAACATAGCCATTGCATTCAACTCCTACTGAATTCTCATTCTGCTCTAAGATCCATTGTCAATCAACTATTTCCCAGCCTTTCTGTGTTGTAATCTCTTTTTTCCATGAAATAAGAATTAAAAGAAGTACTTCCCTTCTGTCAAATTAGGATGCATAAATAAGAAACTTTGCAACAAATGATAACTGGAGTAGGTGAGTGACTACTGAAGAAATGACAGAGGAACCACAAAGGGAGGAAGAGATTTTTAGCAGAACCACAGCCTATCTTTAAAAATCAAGCAAACAAACAAACGAATGAATGAATGAACAAATCAATAACCTTTGCAACTAATATTGAACAAAAATTCTTGGACAACTGGTCATCTATTAGATATTAAATTTAGTACTGTTAATAGTAACAAATATATTTCAGTTCAATCTTAGTTCCATTATAACTATTTTTGCAAAAATATTAAAGACTATATATTACACAGATGCTAAGATACTGCCTTTAAAACTTGAAACAGTATCTTTAACTCCTGCTGCCTCAGCCTCCAGGTAACCTGAATTGTAGATACAACATGGTACCAAGCTCAAGACTCTCTTCTTTTCACATTTTAACTAATCTAAAATTGGAATGAATTTAACTCATAACATAAAACAATTGCCAACAATTTTTAATACACAAGATAAAATGCCACCATTCATTCCATGGTGTTTTTAACTATGTTAAATATGACATATATGCACAGCATTCTTAATTTTTACCCTGGAGTTTATTTTTTTTTAAAAAAGAAAGCTAGTTATTAGTATTATAGAGTGGTGGCACACTCCTTTAATCCCGGCACTCGGGAGGCAGAGGCAGGCAGATTTCTGAGTTCGAGGCCAGCCTGGTCTACAAAGTGACTTTCAGGACAGCCAGGGCTTCATAGAGAAACCCTGACTCAAAAAACAAAAAGAAAAAAGTGTTATAGATTTAAAAAAAACTGTGAAAAATATCAACAGCAGCATCTAAATGCACAGAAAAAGTTTCTTTGATTTTTTTAAAGAAAATGTAAGTAAACGGAAACTTGAGGCTTAGAAAAGTAAATATGACCCATTTTGACAAGTTAAATTCATAGTATATATAGAAATTAGATATTTATTATGCCTAATGTCAATATCTCATAACGATTTCACAAGGGAGATTGTTGATTTTCAAATCATGAAACTTCCAGAAAGCTTTATCTGCCTCCATCAGAATTAAGTTAAAATGTTAAAAGTAACTTGCAGATAACATGGAGCTTGTCAGCAAATGGTGTTAGGAAAATTGTAACTAATAGAGGCAGAGTTGAAAAACCTTATGAAAGATATGAAGCAATGAGTGAAGAAGCTTAAGATAAATATGGGGAATCTACTGAGATGTAAAAATGATACCTGCAGGGCCCAACTGAGTAATGAAATGAAAGAAGACAAGGAGCATACAGCTTTGTTTAGATTGTTGCTGTTATCGTTCAGTAAGGGATATAAATGTTAGTACACGATATATAAAATCCATACTGAATTATACTTGGATAATTTTAGGGATGAGGAAGATGCAGTATCATCAGTTCATATAACATGGTGTTTATTGTGTACATTGAAATTAAACCCCATTTCTTTATATTTTGTTATGCTATTCCATTGTATATTCAATAAAATGCTCTTTAGAAGAATGATGGGGTGACGCTAAGCCTGCTGGGAATTCTTCTCCTTTAGAAGATCTGGACACTGGATCTCTGTGTGATCACAGGTACCAAGAAAACTGAAGTACAGAAAGCTGGAATTTTGTTACCGTTCTTGTCCTCAGTAGGTTTTTCCCATCACCCAATTTTCTCATTGCCTGTTATCCTTAGCTTCTAATTGCTCTCACCGTTTTTCTTTGTCCTGGTCATTTATGTTAAATTTCTTCTTAGAGAGGAGATGTAGCACCACTTTAATCTTTCCCATGCACACTGCTTCATGGAATTTATTATCTGGATCATAAGACTGGCCATACCTGTCCTGATTACAGTCACAACAGGACAAGCTCCACTTCCAGGTGCTTGGGTTATCACAAAACCCCAAAGGGGTTTTCGGCTCTCTCTTACAGCAGCAGAGCTTCTTCAAGGTGGAGAACATCTCTGTGGTCACCTTTGCATCAGCTCAGAACTAAATAATTTTAAGAAATATGAACTTTTAATCACTGAACTTCTAACAGTCAGACCCCCAACTCTGGGAATCCTAGAAGTGATAAACTCTGACCAGTCAAACAAGCGGCCGTTTCTAAGCAACAGTGGTAAACAAAAGCATGCGCTTTCTAGCTCAGGCTAACTGACAGTTCCTGGAGCAAATAGTGCTCACTGCGCATGTGCAGTGTAAGCCTCGCGATCTTCCTGGGCTTTTACAGTTGCTTACCCCACAAGATCTTGATCTCTTATTTAAGGTTGATGTATTCCTCTTTATTTCCTACAGTAATCGTCTTAGGGCTTTGGAAGTGGGGATCGGGGACTGAGTGAGAGGAGTGTAATTATTCAATGTTTAATCTTTTCTTTCGATTCTTGTTTTCCTTTTTCTTGGCTGTTGGCGGTGGTGTTTTGTTTTGTTTGGCTTTCACAAAGAAACCATGAATAAATTTGCTTCTATAGGGAAATGGAATTTCTTTCTTGAAGATTCTCCCTGCTTGTTTTTGGTTCTCTGGTCTTGGACTTTTCACTGTAGTGAAAAGCTTTAAAGTTATCATTTTTCATAAGTCCAGGAGTGCTATGACAGTTCTTTAATCCTGGCACTTGCTGGGTGGCAGAGACACCCCTGTATACTTTGAGGTAAGTCTGTAATGTGAGCCAGAGCTCCCTAGTAAGAAAATGCTGAAGCCATTAGTATTCTGTTCAGGAAATTTTCCCCTGTGCCCAAGTATTTGAGGCTCTTCCCACTCTCTCTTCTTTTTTTTTTTTTTTTTAACTTTTATTAGATATTTTCTTCATTTACATTTCAAGTGTTATACAGAAAGTTCCCTATACCCTCCCCCCTCCCGGCCCTGCTCCCCTACCCATCCGCTCCCACTTCTTGGCCCTGGCGTTCCCCTGTATTGGGGCATATAAAGTCTGCATGACCAAGGGGCCTCTCTTCCCACTGATAGCCAACTAGGCCATCCTCTTCTATATATGCAGCTAGAGTCATGAGCTCAGGGGGTACTAGTTAGTTCATGGTTATTCTTCCACCTAGAGGGTTGAAGACCCCTTCAGCTCCTTGGGTACTTTCTCTAGCTCCTTCTTCCTTGGGAACCCTGTGTTCCATCTAATAGCTGACTGTGAACTCTCTCTTCTATTAGATTCAGTGTATGTGGTTTTATTTGGTGGTCCTTGAACCACTTGGACTTTAGCTTTGTACAAGGACACAAGAATGGATCAATTTTCAGTCTTCTACATGCTGACCTCCACTTGAACCAGCACCGTTTGTTGAAAATGCTATTTTTCCACGGGATGGTTTTAGCTTGTTTGTCCAAAAAAAAAAAAAAAAAGTAACCATAGGTGTGTGGGTTCATTTCTGGGTCTTCAATTCCATTCCATTCATCTACCTGCCTGTCTTATACCAATACTGCACAGTTTTTATCAGTATTTTTCTGTGGTACAGCTTCATGTCCGGGATAGTGATTACCCCAGAACTTCATTTATTGTTAAGAATAGTTTTTGCTGTCCTGGGTTTTTCGTTATTCCAAATGAATTTGCAAATTGGTCTTTCTAACTCTATAAAGAATTGAGTTGGAATTTTGATGGGGGATTGCACCTATATATGTAGATTGATTTAGACAAGATGGTCATTTGTCCTATATTAATCCTGCCAAACCATGAGTATGGGAGATCTTTCCATCTTCTGAGGTCTTCTTCGATTTCTTTATTCAGAGTCTTGAAGTTCTTGTCATACAGATATTTCACTTGCTTGATAAGAGTCACACCAAGATAATTTATATTATTTATTACTATTGTGCAGAGTGTTGTTTCCCTAATTTCTCTCTCAGCCTGTTTATCCTTTGAATAGAGGAAGAATATGGATTTGTTTGAATTAATTTTATATCCAGCCATTTTTCTGAAGTTGTTTATCGGGTTTATGAGTTCACTAGTATAATTTTTAAGGTCACATTAAGTATACTATCATATCATCTGCAAATATTAATATTTTGACTTCTTCCTTTCCAATGTGTATCCTTTGACCTCCTTCTGTTTTCTGATTGCTCTGGCTAGGATTTGTAGTACTATTTTGAGTAGGTATAGAGAGAATGGTCAGCCTTGTCTAGTCCCTGATTTTAGTAAGATAGTTTCAAGTTTCTCTCCAGTTTGTTTGGTATTGGCTACTGGTGTGCTGTTTATTGCTTTTATTATGTATAGGTATAGGCCTTGAATTCCTAAACGCTCCACGACTTTTACCAAGAATGGGTGTTAGATTTTGTTGAATGCTTTCTCAGCATCTAATAAGATGATCATGTGTTTTTTGTTTGTTTTTTTTGTTTGTTTATCTAGTAAAGTATGTTGGTGGATTTCCGTATATTGGACCATCCCTGCATCCCTGGGATGAAGTCTACTTGATCATGGCGAATGATTGTTTTGATGTGTTCTTAGATTTGGTTTGTGATTATTTTATTGAGTAGTTTTGCATCGACATAAGTAAGGTAGGCATGAAGTTCACTTTATTTCTTGGTTCTATGTGTGGTGTACATGGCTTCATAGAATGAAATAGGTAGTATTCATTCTGTTTCTATGTTCTGGAATAGTTTGAAGATTATTGATATTAGATATTCGTTGAATGTCTGATAGAATTCTGCAGTAAAAGTATCTGGTCCTGGGCTTTTTGTTTGGTTGGGAGATTTTAATGACTGACTTTATTTCTTTAGGGGTTATGGGACTGTCTAGATGGTTAATATGATCCTGATTTAACTTTGGTACCTGGTGTCTGTCTAGAAAATCATCCATTTCACCCATATTTTCCAATTTTGTTGCATATAGTAGGATCTGGTGATTTTTTTAATTTCTTCAGTTTCTGTTGTTATGTCTCCCTTTTATTTCTGATTTTGTTAATTTGGATACTGTCTCTGTACCTTCTGGTTAGTCTGGCTAAGAGTTTATCTATCTTGTTGATTTTCTCAAAGAACCAGTTCTTGGTTTTGTTGATACTTTGTATAGTTCTCTGTGTTTCTACTTGGTTGACTTAAGCCCTGTGTTTGATTATTTCCTGTTATCTACTCCTCTTGGGTGTATTTGTTTCTTTTTGTTCTTGAACATTCAGATGTGCTATTAAACTGGTAGTGTATACTCTTTCTAATTTCTTTTTCGATGCACTCAGAACTATGAGTTTTCCTCTTAGCACTGCTTTAATTGTGTCCCATAAGTTTGGGTATCTTGAGCCTTCATTTTCATTAAATTCTTAAAAAGTCTTTAATTTCTTTCTTTATTTCTTTCTTGACTAAGTTGTCATTGAGTAGAGAATTATTCAGCTTTGATATGTATTTGGACTTTCTATTGCTTCTGTTGTTCTTGAAGACCAGTCTTAATCTGTGGTGATATGATAGGTTGCATAGGATTATTTCAATTATCTTCTATATGTTGAGGCTTGTGTTGTTACTGATTATATGGTCAGTTTTAGAGAAGGTAGAATGAGGTGCTAAGAAGAAAGTATTTTCTTTTGTTCTCTAGACAACTGTTAAATCCATTTGGTTCATAACTTCTTTTACTTTCACTGTTTCTATGTTTAGCTTCTAATTCCATGATCTGTCCATTGATGAGAGTTGGGCATTGAAGAGTCCCACTATTATTGTGTGAGAACCAATGTGTGCTTTGAGTTTCAGTAACATTTCTTTTACAACTGTGGCTGTGATTGCATTTGGGACATAGATGTTCACAATTGAGAGTTCATCTTGGCAGTTTTTTTTTTCCTTTGATGAGTATGAAGTTTCCTTCTCCATCTATTTTTTTTTAATAATTTTTCATTGAAAGTCTATTTTATTGGATATTAGAATGGCTACTCCAGCTTGTTTCTTGGAACAATTTTCTTATAAAAATTTTCCAGCCTCTTACTTTTAGGTACTGTGTGATTTCTTTTCCACTGAGGTGTGTATCCTGTATGCAGAAAAAAATGTTAGGTTCTGTTTATGTATCCAGTCTGTTAGTCTGTTTTTTATGGGGTAATTGAGTCCATTCATGTTCACGAATCTTAGGACCAATGATTGTCATTTCCTGTTATTTTTGTTGCTGAAGGTGGAATTAGGTTTTTGTGGTTCTCTTATTTTGGGTTTGTTGTGAGAATATTAATTTCTTGCTTTTCCTTAGGTGTATTTTCTCTCCTTTTGTTGGAGTTTTCCTTCTATTATCCTCTGTTGAGCTGTATTATTGGAAAGGTATTATTTAAATTTTATTTCTCATGGAATATCTTGGTTTATTCATCTATGGTAATTAAGACTTTTGCCTGGGATGACACTTTTGTTCCCTTAGTATCTGTATGACATCTATCCAAGTTATTCTGGCATTTAGAGACTTGGTTGAGAAGTTTGGTGTAATTCTTATAGGTCTGCCTTTATATGTTACTTGGCCTTTTTCCCTTGCTGCTTTTTTTTTTTTTTCCGAGACAGGGGTTTCTCTGTATAGCCCTGGCTGTCCTGGAACTCACTTTGTAGACCAGGCTGGCCTCGAACTCAAAAATCTGCCTGCCTCTGCCTCCCGAGTTCTGGGATCAAAGGCATGCGCTACCATGCCTGGCTTCCCTTGCTGCTTTTAATGTTCTTTCTTTGCTCATTGCATTTGGTGTTGTGATTATTATGTTATATGAAGAAAATTTCCGGTCCCATCTGTTTGGTATTCTGTAGACTTCTTGTATGTTTATGGGCATTTCTTTTTTTAGGTTAAAGAAGTTTTCCTCTATGATTTTGTTGAAGATATTTCCTGGCCCATTGAGCTGGGAACCTTCACACTCTTCTATACCTATAATTTTTAGGTTTGGTCTTTTTACTATGTCCTGGATTTCTGGAATGTTTTGAGTTGGGAGCTCTTTGCTTTCTGTGTTTTCTGTAACCATTTTGTCAATATTTTCTATGGCATCTTCTACACCTGAGATGCTCTCCTCTATCTCTTGTATTCTGTGGGTGATGTTGCATCTGTGGGTCCTGCTCTCCTTCCTAGGTTTTCCTCTCCAGTGTTGTGTTGTTTTGTGTTTTCTTTAATGTTTCTATTTCAATTTTTAGATCCTGGATGGTTTTGTTCAATTCCTTCACCTGTTTGATTGTGTTCTACAGTATTTCTTAAGGGAGTTATTTATGTCCTCCTTAAAGTCCTCTATCATCTTCATGAAAAGGGATTTTATATTTTATATCTGAATCTTGCTTTTCAGGTGTGTTGGAACAGGAGTTAGGATCTTACCAGTGATTCTGGAAGTATCAGAACACCTGGGAGCCAAGCTACATGGGGGAGTGGGGTGAGTGGATTGGGATCCAGAGCACAGGCTCTGCTCTGGGCACAGGTGCAAACTGGAAGGAGCATGTGTCTCTCTTGTATTTCTATTAGTTTTGTGTACACATGTGTTTGGGGTAACTACAATAAATTCTTGTATTCCCTGGAGTTGGAATAAGAGACAGTTGTGACCCACTTGAAGTTCATACTAGGAACTGATTTTCAGGTCTTATGAGGAACAAGAAACACTTTAATGGGTACACAATCTCTCCCCTTCTGAAGTTATAGATTTTAAACTCCATATTATATTTTGACTAAAATATAGATTACATCACTTCACTCTTTTCTTTCCTACCTTGATCCCCTCCAATGTCTCCACTTTCCGAATTATCTGCTGAATTTTCCATTTTCATTTACACTGATAACCACCTTTTATACTACAAGAGAAACATCCATGGACTGAAGACATCAGGATGAATAAAGATCCTCAACATAACACAACAAGAGTCAAGGCAATCTGACACCTTCAGAGCACAGCTACTCCACTACAGCAATCTATGGATATCCTTATATAGCATGAGCATAAGAAAATGGCCAAAAATCCAATCTTATATAGATGATAGAGGTCTTTAAAGAGGAAATGAATCCCTTATAGAAATATTGAAAAATAAAATTAGATAGAGGCTATAAAAAAAGAAAAAATGTACTGTTTAAAGTTATCAAAATGCCTAAGATAAAAAACTCATGGCTCTAGCTGCATATGTAGCAGAGGATGGCCTAGATGGTCATTAATGGCAGCAGAGGCACTTGGTCCTGTGAAGGTTCTATGCTCCAGTATGGGGGAATGTCTGTGCCAGGAAGCGGGAGTGGGTAGGTTGGGGAGAAGGGGGAGAGATGAGAGGATAGGGGATTTTCAGAGGGGAAACTAGGAAACTAGAAAATGTTATATTTGGTGTTTTTCTGTTATTATCCTTTGAAGGGCTGGATTCGTGGAAAGATATTGTGTGAATTTGATGAAGGTCTTGGAGAGATCAGGAATTCAAGGCCCTTACCTAAACATAATAAAAGCAATGTACAGCAAACCAGTGGCCAACATCAAACTAAATGGAGAGAAACTGGAAGCAATCCCACTAAAATCAGGGACCAGACAACACTGCCCACTTTCTCCCTACCTATTCAATATAGTACTTGAAGTCCTAGCCAGAGCGATTCGACAACAAAAGGAGGTCAAGGGGATACAAATTGGAAAGGAAGAACTCAAATTATCGCTATTTGCAGATGATATGATAGTATATATAAGTGACCCCAAAAACTCCACCAGACAACTCCTAAACCTGATAAACAGCTTCAGTGCAGTAGCTGGATATAGAATTAACTCAAACAAATCAATGGCCTTTCTCTATACAAAAGATGAACTGTCTGAGAAAGAGATCAGGGAAACATCACCCTTCACAATAGTCACTAACAATATAAAATATCTTGGTGTGACGCTTACGAAGGAAGTGAAAGATTTGTATGACAAGAACTTCAAGTCTCTGAAGAAAGAAATTGAGGAAGATCTCAGAAGATGGAAGGATCTCCCATGCTCATGGACTGGCAGAATCAATATAGTAAAAATGGCTATCGTGCCAAAAGCTATCTACAGATTCAATGCAATCCCCATCAAAATTCCAACTCAATTCTTCAAGG
>LR754863.1:11181-22996 GCA_902729485.2 Mus minutoides | reverse complement strand
AATTGTTTCTACTTCCATTTTTAGGTCCTGGATGGTTTTGTTCCATTCCATCACCTGTTTGGTATTCTTTTCCTGTAACTCTCTCAGTATTTCCTCTTTAAATGCTTTTAGTTGTTTATCTGTGTTTTCCTGTAACTCTCTAAGTTTTTCTTCTTTATATGCTTCTAGTTGTTTATCTTTGTTTTCCTGTAATTCCTTCATATAGTCCTCCATCATCATCATGACCAGTGATTTTATATCCATGTCCTGCTTTTCTGGTGTGCTGTTTTATCTAGGACTTGATGTGGTGGCTGAGTTTGGGTCTGGTGATGCCAAGTACCCTTGGATTCTGTTGCTTCTGTTCTTGCGCTTTCCTCCTGCCATCTCTGCCCGAGGTGACCTGGCATTGGTGCAGACCAGAAAGGACCCGCTGTTTTGCCCTGGTCCCTTATCAATCTTCTGGCTGATGTCTCAAGTTCCACAAGATTGGGCTGGAACAGAGGCTTTGTTCCCCTCCTCACCTCACTTCTAGAGATATCTTGGGGAGTCCTGAAAGAGCCTAAGAGAGTGCACAGAGCCTGAGGCCCGGGCCCTGAGCTCCTGATGTGGTCTTAAAGTCCTGGAGTTGCTGGGCTCAGAGGAAAGATGGCGGGGTGGTGGGTGCTCTGGCTGGGAGAGGCCCAGCCTCCGGTGGGGCAGAGTTCTCGGATCCTGCCCCTGGGGGCAACCGCTGACCCGATGCTCCCAAGACCACCTCTGCACTGCACTCACGCGTAACCCCGATGCGATCCTAAAGTCCTGGGATGTCCCTAGCTGTGTCCGCTGGGCTCAGAGGAAAGATGGTGGGGTGGCGCGTGCTCTGGCTGGGAGAGGCCCAGCCTCCGGTGGGGCGGAGTTCTCGGATCCTGCCTCTGGGGGCAACTGCTGACCCGATGATCCCAAGACCACCTCTGCACTGCACTCACGCGTAACCCCGATGCGATCTTTTTTTTTTTTTTTTTTTTTTTTTTTTTGTTGTTGTTGTTGTTGTTGTTTTTCGAGACAGGGTTTCTCTGTATAGCCCTGACTGTCCTGGAACTCAAGTCCTGGGATGTCCCTAGCTGTGTCCGCTGGGCTCAGAGGAAAGATGGCGGGGTGGCGGGTCTAGTTTATCTTTCTTAAAGTCTACGATATAATGATGGTCAATTTTCTTTCTTTTATATAAGACTTTGGATCTTGATTATATTTTATGTCACTTATTATCTGAAATTTACATTTATTTATTTATTATTTTTATGGTTCTCTCTGTAGTATCCAAATATCACTATGGGGTTGTAAATTCATTTTCTACTGATTTTTAAGGCACATCAATTTATATATTGAATTATTTTACATAACTATACATCCAAATAACTTATTTATTATTCATTTATGTAAAGGCACATATTTATATTATTATGAGTTTATAGCTGTACTGACCACTAGGAAGGAAATATTTTTATTAGTTATTTATTACTGTTTGGAAATCCCATTATTTAAAAGCAATATTACAGTGCATGCCATAATCAATTTATATATGTTCTGATTAGCTTAGAATTGGGTCTGTGTTTAGTTTCTGGGGTAATTTAAGAGTTATTACTGTTTCTGAAATTATATCTTATCAGCTCAAAATAGATTTCTTCAACCATTTTTTTTGTTTGTTTGTTAATCATGATGTGCAAGTTTCACAATGGTTTAACATATGTATTATTTGTTTTCTTTCTAAGGGAATCAGAAAATCCTAATGCTCTGAAACAACACATGTCCATTAAAATAAATCATTTCTCCTTATATAGCATATAAACAGAAAGGAGTTTTCATCCATTGTTATTCTTCTAGTTTCATTTATGTAAACTGTGGAAGAAAGATTTGTCTCTTTTTTTCCCTTACAGTGAAACTTATTAGCTTAAAAATGGATATAATATTTTAATTGATGATACAAAATTTTTTTTTAGTTAGTCTTCTATTTGAAGGTTTACATTATCAGTTATTTTTTCCAATTTAGGGTTATAGATTCTAGACATTTTAGTTTGTTAAGAGGACTTATTTCTCTTTTATTCACATTAGCTTCACTGCATTAAAAACATACTCATATTGGAAGAACATCAATTGACTTAAAAATTGTTTAATTTACTGCAATGTTGTGAACAATGTATGTCAAATACATAAATGGACATACACTGGTCTTTCTACAGTGTCAGAATAACAACAGTAAATTTACAAACTAAGTGTAATTCATTGACAGCAATCGGGCAACTGGTGCCACGTTCCCCTGTTACCCAGTTTGCTGCCAAATAGGTATTTTAATGTAATATTAGGTAACAATATTATTTCTGAGAAAAAAAAAAACTCCATATCACAGAGTAATTTTTCACAACTTTGTCATTTGTAAAATAAAGTCAATAAGACAAGCTACCATGTGAATTATGGTTAACACACAGTGAAGTTGCTACATAAAAGAAATTTTAATATAAAGACAATCTGTGTGATCAATATCAATATAAGGAAGTGGGACTGGGAAGGGAAAAGGAGAGAAGAAAAGAGAGAAGGAATGGCGGCATGCCAGCTGTCAATTTTCTCTGGTATTCCACTCCCTTTACACATACTCCTAGATGCACAGTGAGACCTGCGCTTCTGGTATCTTTTCTTCCACTTCTAATGAGTATTCATGCATGCACATACTAGTCATTAAAAATTATAATAATGATGCATCATAAGCATGAAATCTAATTTAGCTCCTTTACCTGGTACTCATATTGGGTAATACAATATTTGAATACCGAAATCAAATTGGCTCTGCTGAACAAATTGAGCAAGTCTTTGAGATGTTTTCAAAGAAACATGATATTGAGGTATTTAAGCATCCAAATAATCAAAAATTTAAAGAATTTATTATAGTATGAATATAGTCTAATATTTTATCTATTTACAAATCATGAAACAATTAAGACACCAATGAAAGGAAAAAGATCATTTATATTGTGGGTATATGAAATGACTTTGAAACGTAGCCGTCCACAAGCACGAACTCAGGCTAAATCTCCATGGGGATAAGAAGGTTTCTGTTGACCCAAAGCTAGTTAGGGGTTGTGTATAGATTATATAGCCCAGGGTACAATTCTATTTGCTGAATACAGGGATATGGAATATATATATATATATATATATTTCACATTATATATATATTTCACATTATATATATATATATATATATATGTATATATATATATATATATATATATATATCCTGTTCTTAAAGTTTTAGGTTAGGAACACAATTTGGGGTAGTTCAAACAATAAAACATGAATTCATGTAAACATTGCTATTCAAGATCACTGTATATTTCATAGACAATAATTCTGAAACTTTTAAATCTATATGTTAATTTTTCTTTTTTACACTTTTATTTATTCATTTTTAATGCATTTCTATTTTTTAAATGCTTCTATGTTTTTACTCTCCAGTCATTACCCGCTTCCCATTCTGCCCTCCCACAGTTCCACATGACAAGCCCTCTCCCCCTGTCTTTAAGAGGATGGCCTCAACCCCTACCAGGCCTCCCCATTCCCTGGGGCCTCAAGTTTCTTGGGTGTTAAGGCACATCTTTTCCCACTGAGGCTAGACTAGGTAATCCTGTACTGTATATTTGTTGGGGGCCTTGGACCGGCTAGTGTGTTCTATCTGATTGGTGGCTCAGTGTCTGAGATCTCTAGGGTACAGGATTTTTGAGACAGCTAGTCTTCATATGGGGTTGCCCTCCTCAGATTCTTCCAGCCTTTCTCTATGTCAGCCACAGGGGTCCCAAACTTGAGTCCAATGGTTAGGTTTAAGTATCTGCTTCTGTCTCAGTCAGCAGCTTGTTGGGCCCCTCAGAGGACAACCATGCTAAGCTCCTGTCTGTTAGCACACATTTCTATCAGTGATAGTGTCAGACCTTGATGCATCCACTTGAAATAGATCCCAATCTGAGCCTGTCCCTGGAGCCCCCTTTTTCTCAGGCTTTTATACATTTTTGACCCTGCAGTTCTTTTAAACGGGAACAATTCTGGGTCAGAGTTTTTAACCATAGGATAACAACCCCATCTGTCCACTTGTTACTCTGTCTTTCTACTAGAGATCAATTCTACAATTTCTCTCTCCTCACTGCAGGGCCCTCCTTTTGAATCCTGAGAGTCTCTTACCTCCCAGGACTCTGGTACTTTCAAGAGCCCCCTCCCCCACCCCCCTGTGGTTGCATAATCCCATTCATTCTACTGGCCCTCAGGGCTTCTGTCCTGTCTACTTCCATCCTGATTATATTTTCCTTTTCCTTTCCACTCCCCTCCAGATTCCTCCCTTCCTCTGTTTTCTTCTCCTTTCCACCTGGGATTCAAGCATCCTCACTTGGACCCTTCTGAGAAAGCTAAATTTATAGCTTTCACCAAACTTAGGATCATTTAAGCTATTTCATAGAATAAATGTTTACTGTAATATCTTCTCCCTATAAGTTTGGGATAAAATTAAACAATTTATTAATTAGTCCATATTATATAAATTATACTTAACTTTTTAATCTTGAAACATTTTATTTCTGTTCTGATATTAAATAATTCATGTTTATTATTTCATATTAACTAGCATTATCCCTTCCTGTATCAATTCTGACTTTAGTCATCTGGCAAATTCTGTAGTTTATATGATGTGGTACACACAAGATTATAAGAATAATAGAAAATTTCATATGCTATTCTTTGGAAACTTTTTTTTTTTTATTTCTCAGAAATCAACAGTCTCTTAGTTATGCTCTGATCAGTATAACATATCAGAGATACAAGATTGTTTTATTTTTGTTTTCTAATATGCTTAAACTGTAATATTTTAAACTCAGGTCTAAACATGGTAATTGGTTTAAGGATGCACAGTAACAAACGGATGAGAAATTTTTATATGTTCATGTGTGTGTTAATACAATATTTTGTGTGAACTTAATGTGAAATTTCATTAAAACTACAATCATCTTGAGATTATTACTTAAGAAATGTGTGCAGGTTTATGCTTCCAGCTTCTGGTGCTTGAAGGAATTTGTGTATTTGTGTGGTTTATTTTTCTTGTATGTATATTGCATGTGCATATCTGTGTAATATGTGTATGTTCCTGTGCATGAGAAAACCAGAGGAGGACTTCCTTTGCTCTGTCATCCTCATTGTTCTGTGGAGACAGTGACCCTCATTGAACCAAGTGCGAGACTCGTGCAGGAAATTCTTCTGTCTTTATCCCCATCACAGTGCTAGGGTAAGATGAATGTTTAACTTCACAATAAAAAAAACCAAAATTCTTTCATGAACTCTATTGAGCAAACATAGAGGGTCTACTGGTTTTGATCAAATTCCTACCTACTGTTCTTCCCACTAGCTTACTTAGTTTTATAATTGCCCCAACACTCTATTTAAGAGAATGCAATGTCAGCTTTCCCTTCTTATCATAGAAGTATGGAACATTGTTTATTAATTCTATGTACATAATGTATCTTTTACATTCAGTATTTTAATTGTTACTCCAAATATGGAAAGAACATGTCTACACAAAAAGGCAGATTTTAATATCTAAGTATATTATTATAAAAGCAATAAATGTGGGAATGTATGTTGGCATTGGGCAGTTATTTGAGATGCTGAGTGTGTGAGAGAAAAACATTCTTATTTGAAAAAAAAGTCTTCCATATACATGAACATATAACATGGAGGAATTTTAGAATCAGGATTCTAGATAAGTAGCAGGTCATAAAATACCTGTCTGTCAAAATATATTAGTAAGGCTAGGAGGTTGTCATTTGATGGACCAGCTCATCAAGACATGCTGCTGAAGAGTAACAGAGATCAAAGATCAGAACTGAAGACAGAAGGGAAGTGGCAGAAGGCAAGAATTACTAGTCAAATGTCTACATGTCAAGCATCTTCTGTATGAAGGTAACAGGTAATATCATTTTATTCCTTTGTATTTTAAAATAAGCAGGTACTTTGAAATAGAGGGAGGAGCTTACCCCCCCCCCAAAAAAAATCCCCATTTTGTTTAATATTGGTTTAATAGTTGAAACTAGTTAATTAAGTTGGATTAAAAAACAGCCTCCTGAATACACTGTACAATGATGTTATGGTCACTTCATCTATACCTAAGATACATATTTGACTTTATTTTAATGATTATAAAATTAATCATGTTTACAAATCCTCTGTTAATTCTTCTTTTTTTTGTTGTCCTTTTAAAATATGTAATATCCAAAGTCAAATATTTATATATAATTTCATTTTTATTTTATTTTATTAGATATTTTATTTATTTATATTTCAAATGCTCTCCCAAAAGTTCCCTATACCCTCCCCCCACCCTGCTCATCTACCCACCCACTCCTACTTCTTGTCCCTGGCATTTCCCTGTACTGGGGCATATAAAGTTTTCAAGACCAAGGGGCCTCTCTTCCCAATGATGGCCAACTATATAATTTCTATACTAGAGGTGTTATAGATGATTTCAAACAAGTTCAGAGATCAAAATTTTCCACCAAACATAAACTTTTCATTCATTAATTATATTATTAGTTGTCATAAAGAGCACATTATTTTGTGAATGATTTTTTGACTTGTGAATTTTTATGAATTTATGCATGTCTAAAATATCATTTTTGTATATACTATATAGTATATTTTATATGTCAATTCTTGTTTTTTAAATTAACTTTTAAAAATGTAAATGTGCAAGGATTCCTTTAATTGCCCTTTGCTTGTTAATATATATTGGTTTGTTCAGTTTTTTTACTGGGAAACAAACCAAGTGTCTTTGCAAATGCTAGACAGGCCCATAAATAATGAGTTAAATCCAAAGTTCAGTTTTCCTCTTCTTCACATTTTACATTTGGAACATTTATCATTACTGATATATGACTATTCATTAATCTCTGTTCTTCAATCAGAATGTGGTTTTTCTCCAGTGCCCTTTTTCATCCCATAAATCTATTCAACACTTCTCATTTCGATTTAATGTTTCTTTCTCCTTACCTTCTTGAGATATTTGAACCTCCTTTTCAAGTTTCCATTGTGACATTGACAGTTTTGATCAATGTAACTAGAGCAGTATTTGTAAAATGTCACTTAGTTTTTGTTTGACTAATGAATTTCACCAGGTTTGAGTTATGACTTTTTGGAATATGACCGAAGCAGAAGTGACTCTTATGCATCTTGCTTCAAGAATATAAATTATGATCAAGACTTGAGGCTGCTAATATGGAAATAAATTACCTAAATTGGTTGATATATTACCTAAATTTGTTAATAATTATTTCATTTCTATCTTTAGAAATAACCTCCTTCCCATTCTTTTTATATGGGATTTGTCCTATTTTTTTTTGCTTGTTTTTGTGAGGAAGATCAAAGGTAGTTGAGATATTTTTCAAATATTATTCATAGCAGGCCTATGACATCAGCTTTCTTAGGACTACTGCTATCCTGTAAAGAATTTTAATCCAGCAGCATGGCTGCTTTGGCAAAAGATCATATGCAAAGACCTAGGTGTATGATCTGGCAAGAATGCAAGCATACCTCTTACCTTTCATCTCTCTCTCTCTCTCTCTCTCTCTCTCTCTCTCTCTCTCTCTCTCTCTGAAATATAGCCTTGTTGTTAGTACACACCTTTAAGGTAAAATTAGTTTGAGGAGAGAAGCAGCCATGTTTGAAAGTGATATCTAAATGAGGAGCAGATATAGTGATGAATCAGAGAAAGATTTCACAGAATGAGTCAGGAATAATTTATACCCAACTCTCATGAGAACAGCACAGGAAAGAGAAGGTATTTAATAGCATCAAAAGGAGTGAGAATAAGTTGGGAGTTAATAGGTTCAGTCCAGTACCATGGGATTATACATATTTCTGAGTTCATGTGGTCCCATGCTGATCTTCACAGGCACTTTTACTGGGGACAGTTTTACAGAGACAGGTTTCAGGTGAAAACCGAAAACACCATAAAATGAGAAGGAATCAGAAGTTTACAACAAATTGCCAGAGTTAGAGGCCAAGCAGAGTAATTCAGTGGGAAGCTGAGAAAAGGCAGTTTGAATCAGTCAGCTTGGTCAGAAGTTTGAATCAGAAGACCTGAATTGAACCAGGCAGCCAAAGTTCAGAAAGAAGTAGAAAGTAAGCCTTTGAGAAAAAAATTATATCAGGCAATAAAAGGAAATTTTAAATTAGCCAACTAGTGATGTTCTTAATGGTTTTAGAATATCAGCTTTCTTTCTTTCTTTCTTTCTTTCTTTCTTTCTTTCTTTCTTTCTTTCTTTCTTTCTTTCTTTCTTTCTTTCTTTCTCTCCCTTCCTTCCTTCCTTCCTTCCTTCCTTCCTTCCTTCCTTCCTTCCTTCCTTCCTTCCTTCCTTTCTTTCTTTCTTTCTTTCTTTCTTTCTTTCTTTCTTTCTTTCTTTTCCTTCTTTTTTAAAATTTTTATTAGATATTTTCTTCATTTACATTTCAAATGCTATCCGGAAAGTCCCCTATATCCTCCCCCATCCCCTGCCCAACTCCCCTACCTACCCACTCCCACATGATGGCCCTGGAGTTCCTCTATACTGGGGATTATAAGGTTTGCATGACCAAGCGGCCTCTCTTCCCTTGATGGCCAACTACGCCAACTTCTGCTACTTATGCAGCTAGAGACATGAGCTCTGGGGGTATTGGTTAGTTGATATTGTTCTTCCACCTATAGGGTTGGAGACCCCTTCAGCTCCTTGAGTACTTTCTCTAGCTCCTCTATTGGAAACCCTGTGATCCATCTAAGAGCTGACTGTGAGCATCTACTTCTGTGTTTGCCAGGCACTGGCATAGCCTCACACGAGGCAGCTATATCAGGGCCCTTTCAGCAATATCTTGCTGGCATATGCAATAGTGTCTGCATTTGGTAGCTGAAAGTGGGATGGGTCCTCTGCTGCAACAGTCCCTGGTTGGTCCATCCTTTTGTCTCAGCTCCACATTTGATTTCTGTAACTCCTTCAGTGTGTGCTTTGTTCCTAATTCTAAGAAGGGGCGAAGAGTCCACACTTTGGTCTTCATTCTCCTCAAGTTTCATGTGTTTTGCAAATTGTATCTTGGATAATCAGTTTCTGGACTAATATCCACTTATCAGTGAGTACATGTTATGTGAGTTCTTTTGTGATTGAGTTACCACACTCAAGATGATACCCTCCAGATACATCCATTTGCCTAGAAATTTCATAAGTTCATTGTTTTTAATACCTGAGTAGTACTCCACTGTGTAAATGTACCAAATTTTCTGTATCCATTCATCTGAGGAGGGACATCTGGGTTCTTTCCAACTTCTGGCTATTATGAATAAGGCTGCTATGAACATAGTGGAGCATGTGTCCTTATTACCTGTTGGAACGTCTTCTGGATATATGCCCAGGAGAGATATCACAGGATCCTTTGGAAGTACTATGTCCAATTTTCTGAGGAACCTCCAGACTGATTTCCAGAGTGGTTGTACAAGCTTGCAAGTCACAATAGTAACAAACAATATAAAATATATTGGTGTGACTCTAACAAAGGAAGTATAAGATCTGTATGATAAGAACTTAAAGTCTCTGAAGAAAGAAATTGAAGAAGATCTCAGAAGATGGAAAGATCTCCCATGCTCATGGATTGGCAGGATCAACATAGTAAAAATGGCTATCTTCCCTAAAGCAAACTACATATTCAATGCAATCCCCATCAAAATTCCAACTCAATTCTTCAATGATTTAGAAAGGACAATTTGAAAGTTCATCTGGAATAATAAAAAACCTAGGATAGCAAAAACTCTTCTCAACAATAAAAGAACCTCTGGTGGAATCACCATGACTGACCTCAAGCTGTACTACATAGCAATTGCAATAAAAACTGCAATTTACTGGTACAGCAATAGACAGGTAGATCAATGGAATAGGATTGAAGACCCAGAAATGAATCCACACTCCTATGGTCACCTGATCTTTGAAAAGGGAGCTAAAACTATCCAGTGGAAAAAAAGACAACATTTTCAACAAATGGTGCTGACACAACTGGTAGTTTTCATGTAGAAGAATGGGAATTGATCCATTCTTATCCCCTTGTACTAAGGTCAAGTCTAAGTGGTTTAAGGAACTCTACATAAAACCAGAGACACTGAAACTTATAGAGGAGAAGGGGGAAAGCCTCGAAGATATGAGCACTGGGAGAAAATTCTTGAATAGAACAGCAAAGGCTTGTGCTGTAAGATCAAGAATTGACAAATGGGACCTCATAAATTTGCAAAGCTTCTATAAGGCAAAACATACTCTCAACAAGTCAAAAAGGCCACCAACAGACTGAGAAAGGATCTTTACCAATCTTAAATCAGATAGGGGACTGATATCCAATATATATAAAGAACTCAAGAAGGTGGGCACCAGAAAATCAAATAACCCCATTAAAAAGTGGGGCACAGAGCTAAACAAAGAATTCTCAACTGAGAAATACTGAATCGCTAAGAAGCACCTGAAAAAATGTTCAACATCCATAATCATTAGGGAAATGCAAATCAAAACAACCCTGAGATTCCACCTCACACCAGTCAGAATGGTTAACATCAAACATTCAGGTGACAGCAGATGCTGGTGTGGATGTGGAGAAAGAGGAACACTCCTTCATTGTTGGTGGAACTGTAAGCTTGAATATCAGCTTTCATAGTCATGTGTGTAAGAATTCTTTACTTGAAATCTATTTTCCCATTAATTTCATTGGTTATAACTTCCTAGAGGTCTCTTTGTTACATCTAAGAGCCTTTGGAAGCCCACTACTATGAGAAGAGCAATATTTATTGATCTGTGATCTAGGCAAGGTTACAATTGTATTTATAGTAACAATGTGGCCCCTACAGTCATTCTTGCATCTGTTATTCATTTTCCCTAAGAAGGAATCAGAATGTTATTTTAATTTCTATGACTCTCACCCAATACCACATAATTAGTTTTGCTTAGTTTTTTTAAAAATTTGTGCACTTACTTAAACATTTCTTTTTCAGCACTGAGAACCCAAACCACTGACATCATTCTTTTATTAGTTATTTGTTTACTATATATTAGTATGCATTCAATACTAGTTAAAATATGCTTGCTTATTATTTATGATTATACATGAAATATGAATATATTAACATGCTGTGAAAACAACTTTAAATACAGCATAAAACATTTATACACATTTCTTTTGATCTTAATTTTTACTATTTCATGGATAATACAATTTGTTACAGTTACTTTTTTCTATGCTTCCATAAATAATATCATGCCAAATATTTGCATAGCAATAGTCTTTTTTTTCACATTCCTCATTCTCTTCTGTAGCCCCTTACAACTGTTGTATTGATGGATTTTTCTATGTCTATAATATATATTATTGTGGTAATGAAAATCTATTAAATTTGTTTTGTTTTTATTTTATATGAAATACTTTTACTACGTGTTCTATGCTTAATTAAAAAGCATCAAAATGCCTTTGTTATGTTATTATTTCTTCCTTCATTTCTTGGTCTCATAGTATAAAGTATATGGCTTTGGAGTTGTTCATGCTTTCTTTGCCTCGAGTGATTAATATAGAAGAAATTCATTTGTAATGAATATTTTCATATGAAAATATAAGCTATGTTTCCTTTAGGCAAAACATTCTTTGGTTTTAAATGTTTTTTTTTTTTTTTTTTTTTTTTTTTTTTTTTTTTTTTTTTTTTTTTTTTTTTTTTTTTTTTTTTTTTTTTTTTTTTTTTTTTTTTTTTTTTTTTTTTTTTTTTTTTTTTTTTTTTTTTTTTTTT
>LR754863.1:0-7500 GCA_902729485.2 Mus minutoides | reverse complement strand
TTGCAAAAGGAATATAGGACTGGGAGCTAAGGTCTTGACTAACCCTGAATGAGGAACTACACTTGGTCAATACCTGCTAAGAGTGGACGAATTTGTTAACTCCAGGAAAGAGTTCTTATAGAGGTCTAATTTCAAGTGTTCAGCGCAGGGAACATATGTGTTTTACATATCTGTATATATATGTGTGTGTGTGTGTGTGTGTGTGTGTGTGTGTGTGTGTGTGTGTATAGCAGCAAATAAGAATTGGTATTGGTCATGGGCATAGATGAGAGGAAGGATGTTATAGGAGTAGATGGAATTGGGAAGGAGGAAGTAAGAGTGATGTATATGCTGTGCTCATAATTGAGGTATCAACAAAGGAAAACAAACAGTACTCATGAATGAAACAAATCTCTTATGCATGATAGAGTTTGAAAAATCACTCCTGCTTTATATGACGTCACACCTAAGAAATGTATATACTCAATTAATGCCTTGTTAACATAGGAAGAAAGGGAATGAAACCAGAGTAAAGAAAGGAAGAAGAATGTAAATAGTTACATAGAAATTAGATTGCTGGAGCAAAGAAACATGCAAGGGTGTATTTTGTTCTGAACCTTAAAGAAGTAGCTGTATTCAATAAGAAGTTTTAAAGCAGTCTTTAAGAGCCATGGCTACTGATTTATTTGAGTTAATTTTAAATCTTCTCACTTTGCTGAAGTTTATCAGCTGGAGAAGTTCTATGGTAGAATTTGGCAGTCACTTATGTACACTATTATGTCATCTGCAAATATTGATACCTTTATTTTTTCTTTGCCAATTTGTATCCCCTTGATCTCTTTTTGTTGTCTTATTGGTCTATCTAGCAGTTTGAGTACTATATTGAATAGATATGGGGAGAGTGAGTATCCTGTCTTGTCCCCAATGTTAATGGAATTGCTTCAATTATCTCTTTGTTTCATTTGATATTGGCTATTGGTTTACTCTATATTGCTTTTATTATGTTAGGGGAATCCTCCAGAATGCACCAGAGACTTGGGAGGTGAGAGACTCTCAGGACTCAAAGGGAGGGACATTAGATGAAATGCCCTACACTGGGGAGAGGGAGCGTGTAGAGCCTACCTCCAGCAGAAAGACAGGTCATCAAGTGAGGGAGGGGTTTGCCATGCCACAGTTAAAACTCTGACCCATAATTGTTTCTGTCTGAAAGAACTACAGGGATTGAAATGGAGAGGAGCCTGAGGAAAAGAAGGTCCAGCAACAGGCCCAAAGTGGGATCCAGCTCAAGGGGAGGTCCCAAGGCCTGACACTATTACTGAGGCTATGGAGGGCTGCCAAAATGGGACCTATCATGACTGACTTCTGAAAGACCCATCACGCAGCTGAAAGAGTCAGATGCACATATTTGAGCACAACCAATAGAAGCTGCTGGCCCCTGTGGTTGAATTACTTAAAGGCTGAAAGAAGCTGAGAAGGGCAACCCTGTAGGAGAAACAGCAGTATCAATTATTCTGAATCCCTGAGATCTCTCAAACTCTGGACCACCAAGCAAGCAGCATATATCAGCTTATATGAGACCCCCATACACATATATAGCAGAGAACTGCTGGGTCTGGGTTCAATAATAGAAAATGTACCTAACCCCAAGAGTCTGGAGGCTCCCGGGAGTTTAGAGGTCTGGTAGGGTGGTGGTGAGGGAATAGAGACATCCTCATGGAGTCAGGGGAGTGGGGAGGAGGTATGGCATGTGGAATATTCGGAGGGTATACGGGGTGGGGAGATAAAATCTGGAGTGTAAATAATACATCAATAAATAATTAATTAGAAAAAGAACCACGGCTATTTTATCTACTGTCTTCTTGTGTTTTCTGATGTTCTTTTCTTTTTTCTCCTTCATTGCTTACTTTCTTTGGTCTTTCCTTCCTTCCCTCTTTGGTGGAGTGAGGTGGAACAAGGGAGAAATAAAATGAAAAGTTTGAATTATTTTTGTTGAAAGCATTGCACAATAGTTCTTTTATGTGATTGTTGCTAGTTTAGTTGTGGCTTAGTAGATAGTGCATAGGGGATAATATTGACCTGTGGATGCTCTCACTGTACTTATTGAAAGGAGTACTGAATTAACCATATTACACATTGAGTCAGTATACGTGATCGCTCATATTCTCTTCATGATTTGAAGGGACAGAGTAATATACTCTGAACCAGAATTTCACATATCAGTTAACATGACATTTAAGTTCACCTGGTTGGACAAGATCTCTACCTATTAGACAAATACTTACTCCTGTAACTAACAAAGCCTACTCCACTTAATTTTGAACATACAAGTTGGTAAGAATTTTCAACTTGTTCCAACAATTTAGGCTATGAAGGTTATTGGTAGTTGTTACTTCTTGGCAAAAATAATCTTGCCTATCTGTTCATATTCATAATTTGTGATGAGTCAAGAATATTCTATGAGAGATATATGTGGTGTATTATATTTGTTTGGTCTATTGTTATGTGATAATTGTGATTTTATTTGCATTCATATGATATAATGCTTCATTTAATATATTTTCTTGAATGTGATTGTACTAAAATGTACTGATCTACTGGAATTTTCATTACTCCTTGATTTCCTAATCTTTTTCTTTCTCTATGAATTTGGTAAGGCATTCTTTGGTGAATTATAGTGTAAAAATTACTACACACATTTTTCGATTAAAAAGAGAACATTGTACTTTATACCAATTCCAATATTTTATATTTATTGCCCAATAATTTGCATGTTTTGTTTGTGTGTGCATGTACATAGCTGCAAGGGCTGCCCATATTCATCCTCTGCACTAATGAACTAGTCTTTTATTACATTTGTAAATTACAAAGGAAATATAAAGTAGGAGAACTTTTTTGTTGTTTGTATCTAGCAACTGTGCTGAGAAACATTTAGGAAAATATAGTGTAACATTAAAAGTTGTAGACACTGGTTATAAATTCTATCATTAGTAGGCACAAAGCTGTTCTTGCAGTAATGGCTAAGCAACTTATTTCAACAAATGTTCCCTTTAGACTATCTTTTAATATTGTTTTTGTAAACTAATTTTTGGTTATGTAAGGGTGGAGTTAATTAAGCAAGTGCTACATTGTAAAGAGAGCATGTAAAAGGCAATAAGATGTTTCCTCCAGTGCTGATTAAGGCTGAGAGTAGCTTTCTTAGCACTACTTGTGTAAGGAGCATGACAGCATTGGGGAAAAGTGCTCAACCTGAAAGAGGCTTGGCCCAGTGATTGACACTTACAGATGAATATAGTCTGGCCAGCAGATTATTGACTTACATCATTTTTTATTTCTTAAATTTTAATTTGTTATACTTTTTTGTTTGTTTGTTGTTTGGCTGCACTGGAATTGAATCTGTTGTATGTACATTCTAAAGAAACACTACCAGTGAGCGATGAATATGGCTGTATTACATTTTAAAACTGTTTCTTTTTCTTAGTATATATGTGTATGCATCCCTGTGAGTGCAGTGTGAGGTGTATGCGTGTCTATGCATGTGTGTGTTACTGTGTGTTTGTATTTCTATGTATGCATTATGAATGAAGGTTCCTTTAGAATCCTGGAAAAAGACATGGATCCTTTGTTCTTAGTGTGATGGGTGATTTTGACCTGCCCTACTGCGAATCAAATGCTCTGGAAGATCAGTGATTGCTTTTAACTGCTGAATCAAACCGAGCCAAACATGATCTCATGTTGAATAGCATTAGTTTAACAGATTTCTTATTAGCAGCCCAAAGATAAAAGTGCAATTGGAGTAACAAAAGCATAAAAGAGACTGTAATACAAATTTGGTAAGATATGAGATTTATTTATCTCATGAAATGTGAGTTACAAGAGTGAACAGTCCAAGATTACATAAATATCACAGATATTTACAGCTCTGCATGGAAGATGAACATTTTTATAATTAACCACACCAGAATTTACCTTTGTTTAAAATATTCAGAAACCAATTCTTGCAGTTGCTAAGTTGCTAATGTGAGATTTGGATGTGGATGCTTAGTAAAAATGATTTCAGTAAGTAGTAACATCATCTTCCCTTATGTAACATTTTATCACAAATGAGATCTGAATTATGTTCTACTCCCCAAAAGAAGATTCAAACAAAAATACAAATCATCCTCTATCTTTTCCTCTTTTGTCAAGGCAAACCACATCCTGTATGTACATAGGTAGGTAAGTAGGTCGGTAGGTATATATTTGAGACTGAGTCTCCTGATGTAGCAGAATTGTGGCTTGCACTCTGTAATCCTCCTCCCTCAAAAATGCAAGTGCTATTATTACTAGCATGAGCTGTGAGAACAACCTAAATCTTGCCTGCTCTTTCATCTATATGCACAAGTGATGGGAATTGTTATTGCATTAGCAACTGACGCTAGAGAAACCTGAAACATTAAGAAGCACATATTTGCTGTTGTAAAGGCTTAAAAATTATGAGATGGGTTTGATGATAGAAATTAACATAGCTAGATGCTCATGAGAGATGTGAACTCATTTAGAAATGCACCATAGATATGAAGTATGTGGATTTCTGGTTGCCTCTTTAAAATATAACCTTTGAAAAGTCAGTATTCATAGAGGATATACAAAGACTTTGGGAATTGTCATTTTTCATGGTAAGGATATAAAAAGGATCATAACAATAAAAAGACTTTGATTATCTTTGGATATGTGAAAACTAAAATCTCAGTGGAAGTTCTCATACTAAATATTGAAGTTAGGGATATATAGAGATTCACAGGTTAGAACTGTCCCAGGAACAGATATTATAAAATGTTGGTATCCATAACTGGAGTTAAAGACGTACATTAAAAGCAGATTTACACTAAAGTGGAAATAAGTTATGTTGAGTGGAAAGAAACAGGAAGGAAATGTTTACTTCTAAGTTTTGCCACTAGAAAATTTAAATATTCTTTTCCATGACAACTTAAGAAAACAAAGTAAACAACAACAACAACAATAAATTATTTTAGCACTCATAAATTAAGAGAAACAACTAACCACTGTAAAGCACACCGAGTCTTCTCCACAGGCGGACTTACTCTCCACAAGGAGAGGGATTATCAACAAAGGAATATTTCCAAATTCTCTTCTTGTCTTTTTATTGAGCTAGAGATATTATATAGCTGAAAACATTTACGATTTCCGCAGCCCAGGGATTATATACTCACTAAAAGATTGAGATTTATTCAAAAGATATCAAAACATTCCTATTTTTCTTTGCATTACTACCATACTAAAAATCCTCCAGTGTAGTAACAATGAATTACATCTGCGCACACTATGTGACAAAGAATGTGCATAAGGAGTTCTTAGGGACACATAAGACAATGAGTGAGACAGGAAAAGCACACAAAGGAGGTTGATTCTTTGGCATGAACAGCAAGCTACATTAAAAATTAATCACAGGCAAAAGTCTAGTTAAATGAACATGATAACTATCACTAAAGGCCCGTCTCTCTTTTCCTATTACCTGAAACATGATGCTCAGGTTTCAATAAAAGATTAAAAGGCATGCTAATAGATAACTAAAAATATGATGATGAAAAGCTTTATAAGCATCAGAACCAGAGATATCATGAATACATTAAGGAATCAAATGAATACATTAGAAAACATACAAGAGAATACAGTATAACCAAAAGCTGAAGAGCCTGACCACAACAAAAAAAGAGTGAATGAAAAAAAAAGAAAGCACTATATGGAAGCTGGAGGGTATTTTGTAGGTTCATTAATAGGCTGAACATAGAATGAATGAGTGGCTGTACATCATCACAATAGTCACTACCAAAGCAACAAAATTGAAAAACAGAATAAATAAGATGAGGAAGCAATGAAATAATTAATTTTCAAGTTTAATGGAATGTCTGGGGAAAAACAGAGTTGAGCATGGGAAATTTTCGAAATTACAATAACCAATAAATTTCTAACATTTCTACCACACAGTAATGACAAACATATAAACAAATAAGTAAATCCTGGAAAAAAATATGTAAGCCTTTCAGATTTAAACTGCAACAAGATAGAGATGCTGTGGAAATGTTAGCAGGAAGCACTGGAGACAAGGATGGTCTGTATAGAGTTAATCAGCAATCAGAATACCTGAAGCCACTCAGGCAGGTACTAGCAAGAAACAGTAAATGTATTGAAATAAAAATAACCATATGAAAACAATATCTTTGCGCTCATTGATATTGTAAACCATGATAACAAATATTTCTTTCATAACACCTCTCTAATAGTTTAAAAAACACTAGATGTAATTTTGAAACTGTTTAATCTTCTGGAAATATTAGTATATTTTAAAATGCTTAAGAAACGAGACAATTACTCAAAAAATGGAGACTGAGGAAATTGTTTTGTAAGTAAAGTTTCTGTAACAACAACAACAACTACTACAACAACAATCAAAGTGGACTTCCATGTGTTCATTGGGCTGGGCTCCCCGTAATCAGTTGATAACTGTGTCGCAATAAGTCCAGTTTTCTGAGATGGTCTCTATTTGTTGAGATATACTGTTCTTAAATGATGATGATAGCTATGCTTGTTGTGAGAATAAGGATATGATTTAAATATACTAAGAAATTATGCCAATATAGCAAAGTAGAGGAAACAGATTCCTCTACAAGGCACAGTAAGCAGGCTAGGTATCCAGTATTAGGCATAATCTTCCTTTTGTTGTGTGGGCATTAAATCAAACTGACAGAAGTTTCATCCTATAATACTTAAATGTCCTACAGGGTATCAACTCTCAAGTACCCTGTTGTACCATGTTAAACTAGACTATTCGATGTTAGATGCACATATGCAAGACAGTGCTAACATTATCTCCTAAATCACTGTACCATAGTATAAATATTTAGAATGTAGTTTGGGGTTATAATTACTTAGTAAGTTGTGGTTATAAGTTCTCTTACAAGACCCATGGTTTCCCTAGCTCTGGGTAGTTATCAAGGATTCCAATACCAGGCAAAAGTTCTGTCATTGATAGGGCCTTACATCCAATGAGAAGACGTTTCATTGCTGCGACAGTTTATGTGTTACTGCTGTACTCTAGAGCATGATGATGAACATCATAAGAAGCCATGCAATTTTTCAGTTGAAATACAATCACATTGATCTCTCTCATTTCTTTTCTCTCTTCAACCCTTCCTAGCTACTCTCCCCCAAGCTTTTCTCATACCCTCCCTAATGATTATGTTGATGTCATCTTTTCCTTTAATTGTGTTTATTACACACATACCTATAGTTAGATATGAGTGTGTGTATGTGTGTGCAAGTATGTGTACACTGTCTGTGTCTGTTTTGTGGTTTGTGTGTAAATGGTTTCAAGTTTGACACTACATTGGAGAGCCAATAATAAGGATCATGCATGGAGCAGGTGATTTCTCCTCCCAAGACATGCATATATGTATGTGTATATATGTATATGTATATATGTATATATATATATATATATATATATATATATATATATATATA